>NW_021025214.1:931994-981489 GCF_004153795.1 Camellia sinensis
TGTAGACACCCCATTTTTGACCGACCTTAAGACTCAGACGTCACCGATTGAGCGCTTGGTGATGTTGCATATTGTGCTCGTTCTGAGGTTTCAAAGTTTCGGCTGCGAGCTTTGCCTCCGGACTTCGGGGCTCTTGCGCGCTTTACCTTGGTTCGCGAACCAGGCTCGGTTTTCTCTGTTTCTCTTCTAGAAGGGAGAGAGAGGTCTCGTAGATCATCTCTCAGTGGCCGTAGGCTACGTTTCGTGGTCGTAGGCCATTTTGCCCGTTTGGAGTCCGGTTTTCGATTTTTTAGAGCCGTTGGCCGTGTGCCTCGGTTCGGGACTGCTTAACCACCTCCGTTCGCTCCGGTTTTTGGCATGCATCTTATTTGCTCCCTTTTGAGGGACACTGTGGCTCGAGAGATCAGCTTCGTGGTCGAACACCACTTCCGGTGCCTAACAGCCAGTTTTCGGGGCCTCGGGCTGCGCGTTTCGGCCCCCGAACCTTCATTTTGCATCGGTTTGGGTTCATTTTTGGCAGGAACCTCTGTTTCATTGTTAAGAAGGTCGTAGAAGGGTAGGAGGCGAGTAATTGTTCTGACAACCAGTTTTATTCCTCCATCGCCCTCCGTCGCCCATTTTTCTCACTTGAAAGCCAATGTTGACCACCCTAAGGCCAATTTTTCTTGCCCCAAACCACATATTCAATGTGTGCTGCGTGTTCACCTCTGTTTCATTGTTAAGAAGGTCGTAGAAGGGTGGGAGGCGAGTAATTGTTCTAACAACCAGTTTTATTCCTTCATCGCCCTCCGTCGCCCATTTTTCTCACTTGAAAGCCAATGTTGACCACCCTAAGGCCACTTTTTCCAGCCCTAAACCACATATTTGTGTTGTACACACCTGCGAGGCCACCAATATCACATGGCCGGCCAGTAATTGTATTTGACTCTTTTGAACCCCTCCTAAAAGTGGCCTTTTCTCTCTCCTGGTTCATTCTCTCCAGTTTTTGACCACATGGTTGTGTTGTGCACACATGAGAGGCCCTCTTTTTGGCATGGCCGGCCATTAATCTTCATTGACCCTTTTGACCCTTGGCCGACCGGCCATAGGGAAGGCCGATCGGCCACCTGCAACTCCAATAATAGGCCGGCCTTGCTCCCCTCCTCTGGTACATTACAAATATGTATTGTGTTTTTCCCCAGATTGTGTATCCGGAGGGCCAACTTTTGGGGGGAAATTTGAATTCCATTTTCCCCCTTTCTTTCCTCCCTCTGTTGCCTATATAACAGCACCTCCAGCTCCCATTTAGAGGGTCACAAAATTTGCTTTGAGGCTCCCACATTGTATCTCTCTCTCTCTGTACTCCAACCCTCAAAACCTCCCAAACCCTACACCATTTCTACACCACCACCTAGCACCATACCACCACCATCCATTCCAACACTTGGAGCTGGTTTTCCAGAGGTAAGGAGCACTTTTTCTCAAGCCAAGAGGCTGTTGAAGTTTGGTCTACAAGGGTGAGCCATACTTTCCATTTTTTTGAGATTCTTTTGCATGCTTTCTAAGCCATACTTGCTTCCATTTTTGGGCTCCGACCCTAACTTAAAATAGCATTATTTTGAGCTCCTTTTCATGTTTGTTTAAGGGCCTCTCCCTGTTTGAGGCTTCCTTTTTACACTTGCTTCTTTACCTCTCTTGTATGCCTCTTTCTTGCATAGTATTTTAGGCCTATTTGTAAACTGTTTCGAGCTTGGTTATAAACTGTGAAGTGGCTTATTTTGAGCCCTTATTCAACATTGTTGAAGGGCTCTTCACTGTTTGAAGCTTCCTTTTGTCACTTTCCTCTTTATCCCTCTTTTAGCCTTATTTTTGCATGTTTTGTTAGCCCCTCGTGCTTGTGTTTTTGGGCTCTGGTCCGAACTTTAAATAGCCTTATTTTGACCCCCTCTTCATTTTTTATCAAGGGATTTTTTCTGTTTGAAGCTCCCTTTTGGCTCTTTGTGTTTAAATCTCTTTTTAGGCCTTATTTTGCATAGTATTTTAAGCTTACTTGTGCACTGTTTTGGGCTCGGCCATAAACTGTAAAATACCTTGTTTTGAGCCCCTATTCAACTTTGTTGAAGGGCTCTTCATTGTTTGGAGCCAGAAGCTGCTACTTGCTTCTTTATCTCTCTTTTGGGGCCATTTTTGCATGTTAACTTAGCCCTATTTGTGTTCACTTTTTGGCCTTGCTTAAAACTGGAAATATGCATGTTTTGGGACTTCCTTAATTCTGTATTTATGCTTCATATTCAAATAATGCATGCTTTGTATAACTATAAGTCATTCCAGGCGCCTAGTTTCGAGTTTCGGGTCTCATTTCATGCATCGGGTGCCATGTTTCCATGTTTCGGGGCTGTTTTGCATCATATTTTGGTACTGAAATTTGCATGTTTGCATATCATGTTTCATACCTTGCCATGCTTTGTTAGAGTGGCATTTGTGCCTTAGGTTCGGTCCTCGATTTGCGTGCACGTGTGCACGCATCTCGAGTGTCTCATTTTCATCTAATGGCCACTAATGCGAGTGTGGCTGAGGTCCACTCATGTTGGTGTAAGTCCATTGTGCATTTTGTATGCCATTTCATTTCATAGCATTGTGTATGCTAGGTTGTATGTTAGCGCATTGTGTATGCCATGTTACCTCATGCATCATGTATGCCATTTCATAGCATTGTGCATGTTAGGTTGCATCTTAGTTGCATTCATGCATGTCATGCATATTGCATTGTGCTTGGGATAGGGGTTAGCCCAAGCACGGGAAACGAGGGACGTTTCGTACTCCGAGTGACGGAACGTGTCTTAATTCCCAGTCACCGACACTCCGGATTATCCATGATGGAGTTTAGGTTTTGTTGTGTTTATATGTGCATTCATTCCACATTGAGCCATGCAATTCGACTCCCCATCCATCATGCATCGAGATGCGTGATTGGTGGCACGAGGATCGAGGACTACACTCCCCGAAGGGTAGTCATGCATACATATGTGAAAATACTTTGCCATGCCCCTTTCTTGCTCTTTGTTACAACAAATCAAGAGTCAGCAGCCTTCCGGAGCTTGGCACGCATCCCAAGAACAATTGCAAACAGTGGCTAATTGGGGCATCGCAAGGGATTTCCGCATAAGGCAACCTGAACTTGCATCATTCATCATCCGAAGCAGCGTCGAGGTAGTCCCTAGCTTGCATGCTAGTTTACAACTTATCCTAGTTTAATTTGTTAATTAATTAGGATTTTGTAATTATTTTGACTGTAATATATATTCAGGACTGTATATTATTTATTCGGACCCTCTACGCGAGGGTACAACTGTAATAAGTGTGCGTGTGTGTAGACACCCCATTTTTGACCGCCTTTAAGACTTGGACGCGACTGATGGTTTTGAAAGATGCGCAGGGCAAAGGTTCAATTTCTTCGGCAAGGAGAGAGAGTCAAATCTCAACTTCATACCCCTTTTTGGACCAAAACAATCTTGATCAAAAGATTTTAGACCTTGAAACCCTCTCTTTCAAAAACGTTTTTGAAATAAAATTTCTACGATGTCCCGACGCTCGCATTTTGTTAAATGTCGCGCTTTTCGGTAAACCAAGCGAGGAAAAAATGGAAATGAATGAAGGAGAGATGAACTCTTTTGAAAAATCTTTCAAAACACCTTGTTTAGGGGTTTGGAGTTGAAGAAAAGAGGAGAGGAGAGAAGAAAACAAGGTTGGGAGAAGTTCGGCATGGATCCAGGTAGGAACGAATCTGCGTGGCTTCATGGAAACTAGCATAACTTTTTCCACAGGAGGAATTTTAATACAAGGTTTGTGCCATTGGAAAGCTAACTTCCGGGGCTTCAATTTGGACACTTGAATGGCCACCATTGGACTTCTCAATCACCGGCCGGCCACCTTTCTTTCCGGAAAAATCATTTTTTGTTCTGAAAAGTAGCAGGCCGGCCAGAAAATCTAGCAGGCCGGCCACCTATTTGGTGAATGGTCTTTTTTGCCCTTTTGAGCTGTCCGGCCATGTTCCTTGTCCCAAGTGCATTCCAGCCATGTATTTTGTTTTGCACTTCACCCATGTCCGAGGGTTTGGCCTTTTGGGGGGGAAACTTGAATTTGAAATTTCCCCCCTTTTCTCCACTCCTTTGTCTATAAAACCAGCCCCTCCCCTTTAGTTTTAAGGGTTAGAAAGTTTGGTTTAAGCATCCTATATTGTATCTCTCTCTCTCTCTACACTCCAACCCTCAAAACCTCTCAAATCCTACATCCATTCTACTCCATCTCCAAGCCAACCAATCCACACTCCATTCCAACAGCTTCAAGGCCATTTCCAGAGGTCAAGGGCTCCCAAACTTGGTCCAAGAGTTGTTGAAGCATTGGTCTTCAAGGGTAAGTCTTCTATCCCTCTCTTTGGCCCTATTTTTGCTCAATATATTAGCTCCTCTTGCTTGCATATTTGGGCTCCGACCCTAACTAAAAAGAGCATTATTTTGAGCTCCTTTTCATGTTTGTTTAAGGGCCTCTCCCTGTTTGAGGCTTCCTTTTTACACTTGCTTCTTTACCTCTCTTGTATGCCTCTTTCTTGCATAGTATTTTAGGCCTACTTGTAAACTGTTTTGAGCTTTGCTATAAACTTTGAGTTGACTTATTTTGAGCCCCTATTAAACTTTTTTGAAGGGCTCTTCACTGTTTGAGGCTTCCTTTTGCTCACTTGTTGCCTCGTTATCCTCACTTGTGGCGCTTGTAATTTGTCCATGTCTTGTTAAGCCCCTTGTCTTGTATGTTTTGGCTCTGAATCCAAACACTGAAATAGTCCTTATTTTCGACCCCCTAATCATAGTTTGACAACGGAATTTTGCTGTTTGATAGCTCCCTTTTTGCTTCCTTTGGTAAAACCCTCTTTAGGTGCCTTATTTTGCAATAGTAAGTTTTAAGTCTTGCATGCTGCATCTTGTTTCGAGGTTTTGTCCACTAATTGGTAAATAACATTTTGAGCCCCTCTCTCAACCAGTTTGATGAAGGGATCTTGCCATTTAGGGCAGCAGTCTGCTACTGTGCTTCATATCTCTTCTGTTTGGGCAAGCAGGAGCCTTATTCTGGCGCTCAATGTTAACTTACCCAATTGTGTTCACTTTTGTGGCCTTTCTAAAACCGTAAATATTCTTTGTTTGGGACTGCTTTGATTCTCGTCTTCACACTTCAGTTCAAGATGAGACACTGCATCTTTGCATAGCCCATAGGTCGTGTCCACTGACCTAATTTCATGTTCGGGCTCATGTCCATGTCGAGTCGGAGCTGCCATGGTTACCATGTATCTGGGGCCGTTTTGATATGATATCTGCTATCTGAACATATTTGCATGTATATGCCATATTCTCATGCCTTGCCAGTCTGTGAGAGTGGCATTTTGGTGCCCCTAGGAGACCGATCCTTCGGCTTCGCGTGTATGTGGGACGGCATTGTCGAGTGCTCAATTTTCATCTAAGCCACTAATTGAGTGTTCGGGCTGAGTCCATGTCAGGTTGGTGAAAGTGCCATGTTATGGCATTGATGTAATGGCCATTTCATTTGCGAGAAGCAATGGCGTATGCTAGGTTGTATGGTTAAAGCGCATTGTGTATCTATGCTTACCTATATCGTCAATCATGTTAA
Organism: Camellia sinensis; assembly: GCF_004153795.1. Classification (NCBI taxonomy): domain Eukaryota; kingdom Viridiplantae; phylum Streptophyta; class Magnoliopsida; order Ericales; family Theaceae; genus Camellia; species Camellia sinensis. Next base: position 937,650 of record NW_021025214.1, read on the forward strand.
TGCCATTGTCTCGAGCAAATCGTGCATGCTAGGTTATTATATTAGCTACTGCACTTCACTGCGTCATGCATACTGTCATTGTGTTTTAAGAGGGATTAGATTTAGCCCAATCACGGGAAACGAGGCGACTGGTTTCCGTTACTTTGACTGACGGACGTGCTTCCGATCCCAGTCACACGACACCTTTGTCGGGCGAAACGATACTTGACGTTAACGCATCAAAACCCGATTATCCGATATGGGAGTTTAGGTTCTTGTTGTGTTTTATATGGTGGCACTTCATTATCATATTAGAGACGATTCGTGCAAATTCGTGCTCCATCGCCGATCATGCATCGATATTGCTGATTGGTGGCTGAGGACCGAGACTTATCACTCCCTGAATAGAGCTCATGCATACATCATGATGAAATAACTGAATTTGCCATGTCCCTTCTTGCTCTCTGTTACAGTCAATCAAGAATCATAGCCTTTCGAAGCTTGCACGCCAGCCCAAAGAATAATCGCAAACAGAGGCTAATGGGCATCGCAGCAGGAAGTTTTCCGCACAATAGCAACTCAACAAGAGCATCCATTATCATCCGAGCAGAGTTGAGGAGTCCCGTGGCTTGATCATGCCAAATTATATCGACTTTACCTAATTTAAATGTTTAATTAATAAGATTTTGTTACATTAATTTTTGGTTCACCTGTAATTATATCATTGTGGATTGTATATATAATTCGGTGTAACCGCGGTCTGCGACGACGGGCAATGTTGTAAGTAAAGTGTACGTGTTGCGAACTGTAAGCATTGTCTTCCAACCCGCGTTCTTGTCACTCGCTTTTATTATTTACGCCGCTTATATTGATTTTAGATTAGGGCAATGTTTCAAATACAACATACCAGTATGATAGCATGCTTTGCATTTCATTTCATCGTTTGCGATGCACCGGGCCTCGGCGCATCATACTAACTGTTGTATTATTTTCAAATTTCCAAGTTTGACTACACTGTTAGCTGTAGCCATTGTCATATTACCATGTTTAGTAATACGCATGAGCCGCTTGTCATTGTATATGTTGCACCTCTTGTTGCGTGTTTGCATTTAGAGTCATTCCACGTATAATAGGACTCATGCATGAGTTCTAATTAGCTTATCTATTTGGGCCTGAGAGGTACTCTCGGTGTAAGTCTTATCGCCTTTTACCATCCTTGCATCGCTGAGTGACTGCATGAATAGCATGCTTACCATGAGGGCTATAACTTATGTGATATAACTGCTGGAATGCTGTGGTGAAGGTTGGGATTATTGAATTGGACAAATTCTCAAATTGTGTTTCAAAGCCCACTAGATAGTGGCAAAAATCATGTTTTTCTAAGCGCCACCCTGAGGTGCTAAATCCATGTTTAGCCTACTTGCGGGTAGCACATCAAACCACTTTAAGAAAAATAATAAACAGAAATGTTTTGTTCCAAATTCAAGACATCCAGTCTATTTGTCATGCTGGCGCAGCATCACAAGTAGTAAATCTAGGCTAATAACCGAATAAGAAACGCATAATTGTTTGAAAAGTACATATCATTGGTTGTAGAGGCCGATGCTTGATCGGGCACGACAGGGGTCTGCACAGCCGAAAGTGACCTTTCCCAATCGTACCACACCAAGTTCACGAGCGAGACAACTTTGGTAGATGACGGACACGTGGCCTAGGCAAACGCACGTCAGGGTTTCGCTAATTTTCCTCAAACATCAAACATTTAGGTGGCAACTCTGTATCTGGCAAAGTAGTCCATGTTTGGACTTCTTTCAAAAATCTGTTTTCTCAAAACGATTTGTCGGATTTGGACTCTTTGGTTCAGATTTAGAACCGTGACAATTTGAGAGTCCGAGCTGTAATGACCCCAAATGAACAGAACGGGACTCGTTCCTCCTGGGGCGTTCGGGGACGTCTATAGGTAGTCCTTCATATGCTTCATATGCTTGTAGTGTAACTTATGTTCACTAGCTCACAATGCATGTTGTTTTGGCCCTCTTTGCTAGCACATTTTGGCCATGATCCAAACTAATTTTATTCATATTTTGGGGTGCCTTAGCTCTTTTTGAAGTGTTTTGGGTCATGCATGCATTGTTGTATATGGTCATGGTTCAATCAAGCTTACTAGCTTTGTATATCGGGTCCAATAGCATGCATTGTTTGGGCCTTTGACATGATTTAGCATCATTCCTACCATGATTTCAGTGCATATTACTTGGCCATATTCTCATGTTTGTCACTCTTTAATGCGTTTGAGAGTTGCGTCATTACACCCTATTCATGAGCCTTTGCATTGAGCTTCATTCTTATGCCTTTCAAGCCACCATCTTGGCTCATTTTGCCACTGTTTTGGGCCTGCATAGGGTCTGTTTGTAGTTGGTTTTGTCATTTGAGCATTGCCTTGCATGCCTCTAGTGTAATGTGCTTCGCTAGCTTCGATATTTAGGCCTTTCCACATGCATTGTGTGAGTTGTTTGCATGATTCGGAGCTATTTTGTATGTCATTTCAGAGCTGAAACATGTGTCATTGTATGCCATATTTCATCCATTCAATGCTTTTGTAAAGTTGCATTTTGTGCCTTAGGCTTGGAGCCCTCGTATTGTGCATGCTTGTGTGTTTTTTGGGGCCTTGTTTTCATCATGTTTGGCCACTGATTTGGACCTATCCGAGAGCCGTCCATTTTGGTTTAAGACCATTATCGCATGTTGTTGCATGCTTGCCTTGCATGTTGTTGCATACGTGGCCTATTGCATGTTGTTGCATGCTTGAGTTATATCGCATTTGGCATGCCTCTTTTGCTATGTTGCTTTGCATGTTTGCATATATTGTCCTTTGCATGTTGTTGCATGCTTGCCTCACATGTTGTTACATGCTTGCCTACCCTTGAATGTTGTCACATGCCTTGTATGTTTGCATGCTTGTCTAGGTTGCATTGTATTTGGCATGCTTATTACCATTAGCCTTGTATGGCATTGTCCTTAACATGTTCATGGTGCATTAGTTTTGCTTTCATGTTTGCATCCCTTACCTCTTGAACAAGCATGATAGAGGTTGGGGTCTCTTATGTGTTTTTTGTGCATTTTGTTTGATATTGAATTGCACACTTGGCTCCTTTGGCCATCATGCATTGGAATGCGTGATTGATGTCCCGAGAGTCGAGAACCATACTCCCTTGAGCTCATGACATGATAGGGAGGATGGTTGTGCAAACATTGTATTGTAAATGCATTGCCATGCTCTATTTGTCCTCTGCTGCAGTAAAACAGCATTCTGCAGGAAGAGATGGCCGGTCAGCCATCTTCAGTGTCAGCCGCTATGCATTGTTGGCCGAGAGCCTCACAAATGGTCGATGACCTCCCATAGTGCTCAGGGAGTGGTTCAGATGCATCCTTGAGACTTGTGCAGTTTTCAAAGGTGCCGAGCGGTGCAAACAAAGGCAACATATGGCGTGGCGATCGATTTTTGAGCATACATGCATTTGTCTCTTTTCCCGAGGTTGCTTTACTGCTTTAGTAACTTAATTGATTTGTTTAATTAGTTAAGTGTTATGTAATAATTAATTAGCTTGTTAGTTAGTTAATTAGTTAAATTTGTATTATTCTTTCGGTCTCTCCCTCGAGAGAGCCAATTGTTGTAATAAGTGTGCGTGCGTGCGTGTGTGCATGTCTTCCAACCTCCATTTCTTTCTTCTTTTACTTACCTGCTTTTGTTGGTTAGTTCTAGGCCATATTTCAATTAGCATTCCTATGCTCGCATGTTTGCATCATTCATCTGTATTGCATGCACCGGGCTTGGCGCATCATACTAATTGTATAAGTATTTCAATTCCAACTTGAATACATGTATCGAATTGTCGCATCTCACATGCCATTCCTAGATTATCCGAGCCTAGTCTAGTTGCACTTTGCCTGTGATTGCATTAGCCATCTTAACATGGACTTGGATCATACATTGATTACTAACATGTTCCTTGTTTTGGCTCGGAGTACACTGTGAGTGTTTATGCTTTAGCATCTTGCATGTGTGTGAGTATTAACATGACAGCATGCTTACCATGAGGCTAATTGCTTATGTGATATAACTGCCTGAATGCCTGTAGGTGAAGGTTGGATTGCTTGGATTGGAATAATTCATTGAAATCCGTGTTTTAGCCTACTCGCGAGTAACAAACTTCAAACCATTTTCCAAACAAACGGATATGCGATGCTTTGTTCCAAATTAGATGATCTAGTCTATATTTGTTTTGCTGTACGCATCACGTAGTAAAGATTAGCTAATTAACCGGAATAAGAACGCATGTGTTTTCAAAAACTCAATATCATGTTTAGTAGTGGCCGATCTTCGGATCGGGCGAGCGAGGGTGCTCATAGATGACCTTCCCCAATCGTACCCAAGTTCCCGAGCCGAGGCAACTTTGGTGATGACGGACACGTGGCCTTAGGCAACGAGTCAGGGTTTCCTAAATTCTCCAAAATAAAATATTTAGGTGGCTACTCTGTATCTGGCAAAGCAATCCATGTTTGGCACTTCTTTCTTAAAAATCTGTTTTCCAAAACGATTTGTCGGATTTGGACTCTTTGGTGATTTATTAGTCTTGTATCGCACTTTGCAAGATCAGATTAAGAACTGTGACACTTGAGTCCGAACTGTAGAAGCATAAGCCCGACGGCGCGTCTACAGATTGCCCCACTTTTCTCAAGGTATGGACTCTATTTGGATAATTGTTGACCGTTTGACTAAATCCACACATTTCTTACCTGTCAAAACTTTTTATAATGCAGATAAGTTGACTAATATGTATGTGAATGAAATTGTGAGATTGCATGGTGTGCTAGTGTCTATAGTGTCTGATAGGGATCGTAAGTTCACCTCAAGATTTTAGCAGAGCCTACAGCAAGCTTTGGGAACTAAGTTAAGACTGAATAGTGCATATCACCCATAGATAGAGAGCTAATCAAAAAGAATGATACAGACTTTAGAAGATATGCTTAGAATGTGTGCCCTAGATTTCTAAGGCAATTGGGAGACCTACTTACCATTGGCCGAGTTTGTGTATAACAACATCTACTATTTGAGTATCGGTATGGCTCCTTATGAAGCCTTGTATGGGAGAAAATGCCATTCTATGATCTGTTGGGCCGAGCTAGGTGACAAACCTTTGTTAGGACCGGAACTTGTGCATGAGACGACGGAAAATGTGAAATTGATTCAACAAAGATTGAAAACTGCACAAAGCCGCCAAAAGAGCTATGCGAATTTCCGAAGAAGAGATCGAGAATATGAGGTTGGGGTTCATGTGTTCATCAAAGTGACTCCTATGAAAGGGCAAATGCGGTTTGGAGTGAAAGGCAAATTGGCACTGAGATATGTTGGGCCATATGAGATTCTTGAGAAAATCAACCCGGGGACGTATCGGGTTGCTTTACCTACAATCATGGAATATATGCATAATGCTTTTCATGTTTCGATGCTTCGGGAATATTTACGAGATCCATTCCATGCGATTGAGCCAACTCATGTGCTTCTGAAGGATGACTATGCGTACAAAGATAGGCCAATTCAAATTGTGAATCGCAGAATCAAACGATTGAGGAACAAAGAAATATCGTTGGTCAAAGTTGATTGGCAAAACCATGGAGGGACCTATGCAACTTCGGAGACGGAGGAAGATATGATGAGAAGATACCTTGATTTGTTTCCTTTGGACCTGATGTTCTTTCAAAATGAAGGTAATTCAAGTTTGGAGGACCAAACTCTTTAAGGGGGGAAGACTGTAACAACCCCAACCTATGGTTAGCTGATAAACCATGATTACTTATGCTTAATGAGTAATTAAGATGAAATTCTTAATTAAATGCATGCGCATGCCATTAATTATGTTTATATTTGTCTGCTGTAGGAATATCTGTTTGTATTTTTGTTTTGTTCTGCGAATTGAAGGCCTTATCGGCATCCGATCATGAAATTAACCTGATATTTGTGTTATTTGGAATTTTTGGAAAATTATGGTAGGTTTAATTGAAATTCTATTCGGAACAAAATAATTAGAATAAATTAATGACCATTGCTTAGACTAATTCAAGTTTAATTAGCCAACTCTAGCCAAGCCTATATAAGGCCACCCCCATCACCTCTTATACACTTTACACTCTCATTCACACATACTCTTGAGCTCAAACATATATATATATAGAGAGAGAGAGAGAGAGGGAGAGAAAAGGAAAGAATTGAGATCAAGAGCTTGAAAGGAGTGAATTGCTAATAGAAGTGAAGTTGGAGATTTAAGCTTTTACACTTGTGAACCCAAGATTCTTAGGTAAGAATTCAACCTTTTAACTTTGACATTGAGTCACTTAGCATATGAATCCAAAGAATTGAGTTGTGTAATACAAGAATCAAACTTAGATAGATGAATATAGGGGTGTATCATGCATGCATGTATATATCATAGCATTTTGAATTGATTCCAAAGAATTCCCACATGCATGTGCTTATCCCACCTTTGTTTGGAGAATTCATCTTGTGCTGTATTATTTTATACCAATTGATCATGTGTTGGAAGCCTTGAAGCCAAACCATCTCATGCATGTTATGTTTTGAAAGATTTGAGTTTGTTTTGAGCAATTAATGTGCTTTTGGACCTTGATTTCAAGAAATGATCTTCAATTCTCGATGATTTACACATTTACAAGTGTTTTCTCAAGTTTTCGGCCCAAAAGACCATAATTTGCAGCTTCGAATTTGAGTTTGGACTTGAAAGAGCAATCTGGAAATTCCAGATTATGTCTCTCCACTTGAGTGACAGAACCTGTGCTTGAGCGACCACTCTCTGTTTTGCACCTCCACTCGAGTGACCAAAAGTTGACTTGAGCATAAATTGCATGCTCCCAGAAGTTCACATGTTTTGTAGACCACTCGAGCGACAAGAGTTGCGCTCAAGCGAAGACCTCAGTCACATGCTCGAGTGACCGTCGAGCAAAGAAATCACATAACCAATACTTTTGCAGAGTTTACAGACCGCTCGAGCGAAGGAAGTTACGCTCGAGTGACCACTCACATTTTTGAACCTTCGCTCGAGCGAAGAAAGCTACACTCGAGCGAGGACCCTGTTTTCAGCATGTTTGGCTAAGTGTTGAACAACATATTTTGGCATCCTCATTGCATCATAGGCATTCTTAGGCCAAGATTAAGACATAATAATGAGGATAAAACTTAGAAACACATTAAGAACGAAATGTGAAGAGTTAAGTTATATCCGGGTGTGTGTTTCAAGGTTGTATCTGTTAAGTTTGTGTAGGTCATGCGCCGTAAGCTATTTGATTTGATTTGCCTGCTTTGTCTGTCAACTCTGAAGCCATCTGTGAGTAATAACTCTGTAGAGTTATGTTTAACTTTAATTATTTTTTGATGATATGAAATGATTGGTTTTCTGAATTACTATTTTAAGAATCATGAATAAATGTCCATCTCTCTGAAATGTATTTGTGCCATCCTTAGTTCACGTGGCCTTCGCCTAGGGGTAACAATACCGTGGCCAATATGCATGTGGCCCTAGCCCAAGGATGACAATACTATGGCTCATATCTAGGTGGCCCTTGCCCGGGGATAACAATACCGAGGCTTATGTTCATGTGGCCCTCGCCTGGGAGTAACAATACTATGGCTACTTGTGCACAAGATGTGGACCTATATGGTCGTCGGTACCGACTATGCAAATTTGATACGATATGATAGCTAAATGGATATACCATATATAACTGCTATGATTTCTGGTTAACTATGCAAATCTGAAGTTGTTTATGATTTGAAATATGCTACGGGGCATCATTCATTAAATTCTTTATTCTGTTGTTATTCACTGGGCTTCTCTCACTCTATTTATATTATGTATGTAGGTGACTAGGCGCGTGACCAGGCTCAAAGTTGATGACCTGGAGTTTTGGTTTGTCAGCCACCCTTTTGTGCCTCCCAAGGAGGTTTTGGATTAAGTTAAGTCTTGTGGCCATGTTTTGTGATCATTTAAGACCTTGTTTTCTTTTGATACATGAACAAGCTTTGGTTTATCTGTATAATGGGCTAAGTTCTTTTTTTGCTTTATCTGTAATGAATGTGATGTAAGACTATTATACGTATGACGTCATGATTCTATATATAAGTTTTCAAATTTTTGTCCCATATATGCCTACACAGCTCAATGGATTATGTATGTTTTTATATATTTGCTTCCACAGACTCTTATTATGTCATGATCGATTTAGATGCCTTCGGTATTTCAAGGATTACTGGCTGGTTATGATGCTAAACTTATAGGGGCTGGTTTGGGTCGTGACACCCCCGCTCCATCCCCATCAATAGATCGGATTCCATATTAATTTGATAAATTACAACATAGTTTTTGATCAAAATTTTTTTAATCTATAATTTCAACTAAATTTGATCAAATAAGTCCTCAATAACTATATAACTTATCCTAAAAATTAAAATTTAGCAAATGATTAATAATTACAAATCAATTTTAACATATTATCAACAATTTTAATTAAATTTGAAAAATAATTTGTAGTTGTAAGACAATAGGTCAAAAAATTATATATATATATATATATATAAAAGCCCTACACTGCATAAATAATAAAATGAGTCGATGGCTAACAAGGAAAAAAAGGTAAGCTTTGGCTAGGGGTGTAAGTTGGGGCAAGCTTGGCCCACCTGAGCTCGGGTTCGGGCCGGCCTATGTTTGGCCGCCTGGGCTCCGGCCAAAATTCAGGTCGAGCTAGGCCGACCCAGGGGGTTAGAAAATTAGACCCGAGCCCAGGCCTAGGGGATATTTGGGCCTTGAGCTCACCGGTGGACTTGAGCTAGGCCTGGGCGGGCCTGAACATTTTTTCTTAAATTTTTTTTTGCCAAAATTTTATTCTTTTCCATTAAAAATAACACTAGGTCATGGGTAGGTCGGCTGGGCTGGGCCTCGAGCCGAGCTTTGAGTGGGTTGATGGATCGGGCTTTAAAATGATGACCTAAGGTCCTAGACTGGGCTCGAGCTTAACTGGGTCCGGCCTAGCTAGGGCCGTGAACGGGTTTCGGGCCGTTCACGAGCCGCAGGCCACCCACGGGCTACGGGTCATTTTTACACCCTTAGCTTTGGCCAATGTGCATGCTTAATTGGTAAATATGTGTTAGATAATAAGTTTTTACACAATAAATAATTTACACAAAATAACAAAACTATCCTCTAAGGTTACACCATAAGAGATCAACCAATTAAAAAAAAAAAAAAAAAAACCAAAACCTTATATATTCTACTTTGTGGGTGTTGATTTTTAATCTCACAACCAAACAAATCTCCTTGTCCAGATCTAGGGAACTCAGCTGGAGAGCACACAGAAGAATAGATTATGCCAGCCAGCACCTGGGCACAAGAAGACAAGAAATACCGTGGTGACTCGTCCACCCGAGGGCATTTTGACAATCAAGTTAGTAACTTATTTCACAAGATATTAACTCAAATCAAGAGCTCACAAAATAAATCACATACCTTAGACCCACAGGGATGCTTTACTTTTGTAATGATTAAGTGTTACTTCATGGGACTATATCCTTTACAAGGATATCAATTATCCAAGACTCCTCCTATTTGGATTAAGATCAACCGTCTCAAGAGTCCAACCTTACCCAAATAGAGAGTCTGTTATTATCTATGACTCTAGTTCCTCATTTGAACATCTCAGATTCAGATGTGGTTTGACCACACCTCGGCCAATCAAATCACCCATGTAGCACCTTGGCTAACCATCTAGGCCACGTGGACAACTCAAAATTATGTCCATATATACTTCATTTCCTTTTTATGAGTCATCCCCAATACTTGTTGATCCCCCAAAATGAAGAAGGAGGATTCTTTATAGTCCAAAATCTAAATTGAAGGGGGTGGTTTAGGCTTGTTAGGCCCATAACGGGTCCCGTTATCTGAACCGTTTAAGTCGAGCACTTCATGTATTTCTTCTATAAAAAAAAATTAGGTTGATCTGATAAATGCAACTTGTTCAATTTATCATTTTTTTCATAAAAAAATTATATGATTCAACTTTTAAAAATACAATTGTTGTTCATTTTTGGGCACTTGGGTCAAAAATCCAATTTTGAATTTTATTTTGCCAAAAAATCCAAGTGCTAAATTAGTTTGTTGATAAGGACAAGTTGAAGTAAAATGACCAAAATAGTTATATATAGATTGCATATCCATTTGTTTTTTTCCCAAATATGACTTTCTCTCTCTCTCTCTCTCTCTCTTTCTAAGTTTCATATGACAATGATTTCTCTCATCCTTCTCTACTACCGCCACTGGAGCAACCTCTTTGTTTTGTTCATTCTTTCTCTGATCTAAACCAGTTGTTGTTTGTGCGAAACCCTAACACAACATCATCATCATCATCGTGCATGGTCCACTACCACCTTCTCACTCGACTCCGGCTACGTTGAGTTCCAAGGTCACAACCAAGGCATCTCTGACCTACTTTCTCGTCCAACTCCCGCTACCTTGCCATCGTCTCCGATGATTCACGACCTCCCTCTAGCAGCGCTGCCCTCACTCTACCACCACGCTCTCTAATTTTTCGATCACCACCTCAACTTCATGGTCCTTCACCACCTATGGGAAATTGCCTCAGATCCTACTCCATTTTCCCTGAAATTGCCTATGGAAAATTGCCTCAAATCCGGCTCTTACACCATTTCTCTTTCTCTCTCCCTCTCTCTCTCTCTCTATATATATATAGCTCATGAATATGCATACATAAATATGTTTTTTTTTTTTTATCAATATGCATACATACATACATTTCCATGTGTGTGTGTGTACTTGGATCATCTAAGATCTGAGTTTCACACCAACAAAATCAATTTTTTCTTTTTCTTTTTTTTTAAAATTTTTTTTTGATGATGTTGATGTTGATGTTGATGTTGATGTTGAGCAAATGTGGTTTTGTAGTGGTCCGGGTCAGAAAATTCGTCCTATTTTATTTTCTGTTGGGGCACGGGATTGTCCGAGTGTATCTATTTGTCTTTAGGTGGTTTGGACCTTTGCTATGTTCGGGCTGGCTTTAGAATAGTAGCCCAGGAGTTCTGCCTTAGATAGGTCGTGCTCACGACCACCTTGTTCATAACTACGATTGTTGAGGGGTAGCGGTTGCACCTGCGATGGGCCACGACCAGGTTGGGACCAAAACATGGGTTCTGATCTGTTGGCCCAAGAGAAGGTGTGTGGCCCGCGAAGGATTATGTGGCCCTGTGGTGGTGGCTCGTGACATGCTAGGTCATGCTCGCGATCGTATTGTCTCTCTATTCGCAGCCGCAATCTATTTTTTTATAAAAGGCGCCAAAAATTGAAAATATCTCATTTTTCAATTCATTTTCTTTTCTTTCTCTTCCTTTTTGCCATTTTTGGCCTTTTCAAGCTTTCAAACTTGGTTTTCATCTATTTTTACCCATTTTATACCCCTAGTTATATCGAAATGTAGAGCTTGGTCGGGGCTTCTATTTAATCTAAGTGGATTGTCATTTCGTCGCCGGTGATTTTTGGGTTGTCTTTTCTTTACTTCAAAAGGTAAAGATTTCTTTGCTCCTTTTCAATACTTCATTATAGATATACATGTGGTAGTTTTTATTACGTTAAAAGCATGTTTTTGAGAAATTTTCCAAAAAGCATATAAAGAGGTTTAGGGTTTTGAATTTCAGAAGTTAAGTTGTATGTTTTTTAGTCATTTTAGGTGATTTGGGAGATAGCTAAACGTGTTTATGTTGAGAGTGGGAAGAAACCCTAATTCATCATTGTGGACATAATTAATCATAAAGGGGTAAAGATGTGGAATAACTGAGTTATGTGTTCAAGAATTGGACTAGTGGTTTAGTTGTTAAAATGAGAATTGATTGGGTTATTTGATTAATTTTGCGTTGAGTTGGATTGTAGTTATGTTTTATGAATTGTGCTTGTTTAAGGAAAAGGGGTTTTGGCTAAGGGTTGGAAATGTTGAGAATTTGATATAACATTTTAATTTTTGGAAATAAAATGACAAGTGTAGCTCTTTTGTGAAATGAATAAGAAATAGTTGTTTTGAAAAGGTAGAATTAGCTAGGGATTTATATTATAAGACGCGTATTTCTATTTATCTGTTAGAGGTTTTGTCCATGGTCATTGGTGGGGGATGGCCTTGTTGTTGAATTGGTTATGTGTATGTATTACACTTGTACAGTATTTATGTAGTTTATCATGTTGTGCTATTATTGTAATGTTGTTTAGGGATCTGTTTCCCGCTGAGTAAGGCTGGTAAAGCATGTCTCCCTTCTGATTAGCACCCAATAAAGTGTGAATGGAGGTTCGTTTCTCTCTGGATGGGGCCGGTAAAGCATGGCGCATTGTAATAGGTTTCTCTTACTTCCGGTTTACTCCTAGTAAAGTGTGACCTTGGGGTTGTTCCCCTCCGGATGAGGCCAATAAAGTGTTATGTGGATTTGTATCATTTGCCATCCGTGTTGTATATTGATGAAAATGAAAATGGAAATGGAAGTATGTATTACTGTAGACACCATATTTTTGACTAGCCTTGAAACTTGGGCGCTTCCTTTTAAGTTCCCGATGATGAAAATGAGAGGTGTTAATCTTTGCAAGTTCCACGGCAAGAGTTCTAAAGATCAAGCTTTAAACCCCCCAACGACCTGTTCTGGACCAAATGTTGGTTGGCCACAAAAGCAGTCGGCCGATCACCAAGAAGCTCAGCCAGCTGAATGTTTCGGGTACAGAGCATTTTCAGAAAATGTAAGCTTTTTTTTTTTTTTTTGGCTTACCTACCACAAATATCTCAGATAATTCTTACCATTTTCTTTAGAATATGTAGTTAGATTTTAACTAATGACATGAGCTCATAACAAGGGGATTGCAACTTATGCATATTCTAAGGAATCATCATTGCAGTGCCTATATCTAAACTCCTAAGGATCTCAGTAAGATCATTATCAACTGCAGCAAGAGAGTCAAGGATTTGCTAAAGTTGGATATCTCAACTTCACGATGAAATTGATTTATTATATGACTAATTTGAATTCACTTTGGTTATTTAAATCATTCATGTAATACAATCAATTAAGGAAATTATCCATGAACAAAATCAACACTACTAAAATATTTTTTGCAACCGCTACAAGCCATCACAAATAGTACAAATATAGTCGCAACAAACATTTTGCGACAGCCCATGCGACGGCAAATGGGGGTCACGAATGTGGGGGTGGCAAATACTTTTTGAGACCGCAAAACAACAGTCGCAAACTATTTGTGATCGCCTAACCTACTTACGGCGACTGATGTTTTGCCGTCGTAAAAAAGTAAAATCAAATGCCTATAATGTATTAGCGACCATTTTGTTACTGTTGCCAAAAAAAAAAAAAAAAGGAACGAAAGAAAGAAAAAAAATGCCTACAATGTTTTAACAACTTATATTCTCATATATATATATATATATATATTCAAATATTATATACAATAAAATTAAAGAGATATTTACAAAAATTTTGCATTATTTTCCATCTATTTTCTTAAAAAAATTCTTGTTACAATAACAAAGAGTTCTTGAAAGAATCCTACAAAGGTTTTCCACCTCCTGCAATTACAAAAAACGTTTGACGTCACAATAGTTCTAATTCCAAGAATCCTTGCAAATACCCACCCTAATTCACATAAAAAAAACTAGTATATGGAAATAAGAAACATGGCACTCATTTACAGTCTTGTTATAGAGTCTTGAAGACTATAGGTTGTCCTGAAAGAATTCTTGTCACAGTCTTGTTGCCACCACTGCTCCCACTGTCAAGAGAATATCGGAAACAAATCATCAATCTCTAATATTGAAGCTACAAGTTCGAGCAAAAAGAGGTGTGAATTTGATTATTGAACACTAGTAAGACAAAAATGAACACAATATCAAACTTTCTCAGCGAGCATTGTTCGCAATACTAACAAACTAGTTAAAAATTTCATCATAATATGTCACATTCGAAACAATACTTTAATCCATCATGCATAGGTATTATATAAAATCAATTAAGCCAAATGTGCTTTTCCTAGACTGGATTATAGATATCAGTGAGTCTGAAAGTTTGATGACATCAGATGGATTTAATAGTGAGACTGAATTTGCAATCACCTACAAGAAATACCAGAAACATAGTATTAGGTGAGTCATACCTTCTCATCATTAAACATGTAATCAAAGAAAAAGGGACTAAGGAAGAACCTTATCATCTTGGGTATATAAACAATTTAAGATTAGTGCTCAATCATTGGCATGTAGCGTTTGCTTAAGGAAAACATGAATAGAATCCACACTTGGAGGCATCACGTGCTGAGAAATTTCTTTTTTTCTCAAGGCTCTTAACCTCGTCATTCTTAAGTACATTTAAACTTGCAAGTTTCTCACCCATGGTTGGCTCATTTAAATTCTCGTTATTCTCAAGTACATCTAAACTTGCAAGTTTCTCATCCATGGTTGGCTCATTTAAATTCTCGTCAATTTGGCTTCCATCCGTTGGCTCTCCATGAGTTGTATCTAACAGTAAAACCAGTTTATTTGTTAAATGCTAAAATTTAGGTGTTAGTGCATAAAACGCACATATTTTATTTTAATATTAAAAACAGACACTGTATACCATTAATTTCAAATCTGTTCCATCACATGTCAATGACCAAATATCAAATTAGATTCTATCCGTGCACACATAATCATAAGAGAAATATTAAATAGGACCATTCTATCTACTTTCAAGCATTATAATCAATAAATCGATATATAGAAGACAAACCTAGATCGAGAAACGAAATCAAAACAAAATCATGAATAACCAAATATGCTATTGATGAAAAAAATATGAAATCAATTGATCAGCTACAGATCAACAAACCGTACAGGTACGAAATATGTGCCTCATTTCATGTTTTAGCGGTTCTCTTTATCTCTGCAATAAGTTTCTTTTCCTATATCAACAAATAATTTATAATTAGATCAAAAACCAAAAACTTGCAACAAAAACATTATCTATAAACTCTTTAACATACTTCCAATTGCAGGGTGGTGATTTCCCTCTCAAATGTTTGTTGGTTTCTTTATAGAATTGAATAAATACTCAATAAATACTGGTTTTCATTGTCAGTAGTTAAACGATACATGTGTAATAGATGTTTTGATATATCTATACAGTTCACTAATCCCCACAAGCAAAGCATTGTCATAGTTCCCAAAAAAACATTTGGGAAAAACAATAATAAGAAAGTGGTCAATTTAGGCTCTAGGTGCATGGGCATAACAAGAAAGTTTTTAAGTTTAATTCTTAATTCCTTCAACAACCAACCTACCCCACTTCTTAAAAATAAAAACAGAAGTAAAAAGTAAAAAACAGAAGTTGGTTGAAGTTGTAAACAACATCTGATGACTACCCCTTTTCTCTTTTAAACTTATGTTCTCATTCTAATTTTTCCTCTATACTCTATGTTCTTCATCTCCACTTAATGGCCTCTTTCCAAGCAGTTTTTCCTCTACCCCCCTTTTTATTTTATTTTTTAATGCATCAAAAAAAAATGACTAAAATATTAATGAAAAAAAAATCACTAAAAATAAAGAAAAATTCATATAAAAACAGTTTTGAAAACCTCTTACTAGCTAGCATCCAAAAATTCTAGTAATAATTTCAAGCAATCAAACACTTTTAAAACCAAGCCAATTCAAACAATTGCCCTTCCATATAGGCCTAGATTTACAAGCTTTCCTTAATCATCACTGTTCCTAGTTCATGAAACTACCTAACATAGTTGTGTTCAAGCAATTGAATCAACAATTTTGGATCAACACAACACAGATGAAATCACAGTTGAAACAGTAAGAGTAGATAAAGATTGTTCCAAGAGGTTCAAACACCTCTATTGTTTTCAAGAATGAATTAAATTCAACAAAATATTGCAATTCAACATAATACTAAAGAGGAGAGAACTATAGAATATTGAAATCATTAAACACATCTAATAGGTATAATAGAGAGAGAAAGTTGGATTCATTCATAGAAATTAGGCTTACCGATTATGAATCAATTGAAACCTTCAACTTTTCATCAACAATCAATTAAAATCTTCTAATCTTCATCAACAATTGATCAAAATCTTCAAATGAACAATAAAATTGAGATGGAGAGTCCAAAGAGAGAATTGAGCGAGAGAGTGCATAGTGAAGAGTGAGATTTTGAGAGAGAGAGAGAGAGAGAGAGAGAGAGAGAGAGACAGAAAGAGAGAATTCATACCATTGGAGGTCAGTCTTCAACGAAGAGAGCGAAATCAATTTGGGAAATAAGGGATATATAGGGCAAGTTTTACACGATTTGTTTTGTTTTGTTTTGTTTTATTTTTTTATTTTTTTTTAAAGTTAAGAACACGATTTGGGGGTTTAAATAAAATGACATTTTGGTGTAAAAAGTGATTTTTTGTGACAGTCAAACAATCAGTCGCAAAAAAAATAGACGCAAACAGTCTTATTTATGGTAGTGCAAGTTCATCCAACATCGAGTATTATCATACCATCAAACCATTTCTATCTATATGACATCTATATTTTTAAGAATAGTCTGTCTATTTATTATAATATATATATGATTACTTATGCTTGATTAACCTAATTTTTGCATGCATGTTTTTCTCAACTCGTCATGTGAAATGAGTTGTTCAGATCATTAAGATGGGTACAAATTAATTCCATAATATTCAATTTCACTTGTAAAGTTGCAATCTTCAACTTTAGTATACCTAAACTCGCAATGAGATTAAGTGCTCGTTTGGCATGTGCTAAAATAACACATGATATTTTACCACATTATCCTATTTGGGTCACAATTATCTTATTTGGGTCACATCATCTCTCTACTACATTACTTCAAACCCAATCCATATTTCATGTTTTTTTTTCCCCTAAAATGTCAGAAAGTATACTAATCTAACACATTCCAAACAACCCCTAATATTTTGAGTGTGAAAAAAGGAATTGAGTTAGAAAAAGATCACATATGCTAATTTAGAATTTGATTGACAACTAACAAGTGGAATTATTTTGGATGTAGAACCAAATTCTTTCCCTTATTCAAGAATAAGATCTTTTAGAACAAGATCTTTTAGAACTTTCTAATAATGTGGCAAATAGGTAAAAATATCGAAAGTTGATAATTCTTCCTTGATTTCCCAACAAAGTGAAAATGATTACTCGATTGACTTCATAATAGAAAAATCCAACAATGAAGACTAATCAACTATCCACTAAACCTAACCCAATTGCATTTCGATAAAGACATAAAGAGAACATATAAGTGATCAGTTACAGAAAGGAAGAGAAAAAATACTTCTTATGTAAACTGATTTATTTAGAACTAGAATTAGCAATCTATCTAATACAACTCTCAAACACAAAATTCATTGAAATTTGTATGGCGAGACATTTATTTTCTTTTATTTAACAATCATTGATCCAACATATAGCTCGAACTAAGCAAAAAACACAAAATATATAGCAAACTTTATCACACTAGCAAGAGTAAGGAGTTGGAACAACAATTAGAGGGTTTTTTTTATGGATAGTTATACCAGCAGCTTCAGTCATGTCCAAATCTTCCCCACTTGATCCATCTGGTAACGACAAGTCAAACTTGTGAACAACACTTGCAAGTACAAGCTCATCAACATTCATGGCGAATAGAGTCCCAGGGCAACCCCTCCGACCAGCACCAAAAGGAATAAACTCAAAGTCGTGTCCTTTGAAATCTATTGAACTATTCAAGAACCTCTCTGGTCGAAACTCCTCAGGATCTTCCCATGAAAACGGGTCTCTTGCAATTGCCCAAGCATTGACAATCACTTGCCTGCCAGCTACAATGTCATAGCCCATTACCTTGGCTTCTTGGACTGATTCTCGAGGAAACAACAATGGAATAGGAGGATGAATCCTTAGAGATTCTTTGATCACTGCTTTCAAATAGTGCATGTTTACTAAATCATCCTCTGTTATATTTAATTTGCCTTTGGCTACTTCTCTTACCTCATTTTGTAGTTTTTTCATGATTTGTGGGTGTTTTAAGAGCTCTGCCATTGTCCACACCATCGTTGTGAATATGGTATCAGTTCCAGCAGCAAACATGTCCTGAATTATTATTGTAGAAAGATCATAAGAAGTTTCAACTTTACATGTTATTTGATTGCTAGGAATTGTAACTCTTTGAAAATTCTAACTATTCATTCAAAATATTTACAAACATAAGATGGATTGCTAATTATTTATTATCTTGTGTGTAATGTTCTAAAATTAGGACCATTAGCCAAATCAGAGAAAAGACTGGGTTAATGGGTTGCTGATTCAACCATTAGATCAATTGGAATCGAACTGTAACGACATATTTATATCATAAATATAATAAATATTATTCATAAATAAAAAAAAATACTAGTTAAGATAGAGTCACTTGAATTATTTTTAAATTTCAAGATCTGTATAGTTACATAAAAGGTTGTGAGGGTGCAAGTGTTACTTGCATCCATCCATGTGTTAGTAATTTTTTTCCCTCAACTCCTACCTGCATGTAGTTTCCCCAATTTACTTTACCTCCTATAGTTCAAACATGGGCAAAAAATCATTTTATGATTTTTGACTAAAGTACGAAACTAACTCTACTAATAATAGTGCCAAAATTACCTAAATACCCTTATGTCATAAAATTTTCTATCTCAACCACATATTTAACATATTAAATCATAAATTAAACAAAATACCCTAATTTGTTACCATAAAATTAACTTAATCTAATTTTAAAATTTTCACCCAATTTCTTATTTAATAACATTTTGAATTAAACATAAATATTATATATATATATATATATATAACAAATTAAATCATCAAATTACGTACTACATATACATAACAAATTAAATCATAAATTAAACTAAATACCTTAATTTGTTAACATAAACTTAAATCATAAAAGTAACTTAATCTAAATTTAAAATTTTAGCGAAATTTATTTTTTAATAACATTTTAAGCTAAACACGTACATACATACATACATACATACATACATATATTTATATATATATCTAACAAATTAAACCATAAATTAACTAAAATACTCTAATTTATTACCACAAAATTCAATCATAAAATTACTTTAATCTAATTTTAAATTTTAAATTTTTAACTCATTTTTTTATTTAATAACATTTTACAATAAACAGAAACAGACATATATATATAACAAACCAAATCCTAAATTAAAGTAAACACCATAATTTATTACCAAAAAATTACCTTGTTTAATAAGATTTTAAAATAAACATCTACATATATATATATATATATAATTAAACCATAAATTAACCTAAGTACCTTAATTTATTATCATAAAATTAAATCATAAAAGTACCTTATTCTAATTTTTAATTTTTAACCTAATTTATTATTTAATAACGTTTTAAATTAAAGACGTACATATATATATATATATATATATATCTAACAAATTAGCAAAAAAAGGAATAAAGCTAAAGCTATACAATTTATATACTAAAGCTAAAGCTATTCAATTAACAATTATAACAATTATATTAACAATATATATATATAACAAATTAAATCATAAATCAACCTAAATTATAACAATCCCAAAATTAAATTATCCTTTAATTTCATATTCGTATTATTTAATTACAAATAAAAAAATAGAATTTATTTTATAATTTTGTATATGATGGGGTTAAAGATCAACTATTCTTGATTAAAAGAATTAAATTTAATTTTGTAATTTTGTGTGGTAAAACATGAATTAGTATAAAATGTAGGATTAGAGTGTAAATACCCAAAAGGGTAATGCCACCTAAGTAGTACATGGAGGCATCTTGTTCGACCCTTATCGTGAGAAGTTATTTGTTGGTTTTGATGCACCATCACATGATACCCCAATGGTACTGTGATTGGCGGAGGGTATCCCAAATTTGTATTGGGCGACTGAAACAGGAGGGGTATAGTAAATTCAAAAATGTTTGAGACCCCCTTTCCCTCCCACCCCTTTGACCCCCTTTTCTTCTCATTGGCCAGTTTTTCTTTTCTATTTTTCTTCTTTTCCTTCTCCTCCAATCACCAATCGCCACGTGTGTGTGGGGGTGGTGGGGGTGGTGATTGGAGGGGGTCTCTATCAATGCTCTAGTAAATTATCATTGGAGTGAGGTATGACCACGCGGCGTCTATGACCAACTAATAATTTTTCTCTGGTCACCCCACGGCTACCTCCTCTTCTACGGAAAATTCTAAATGTACATAAAATTTAAATAAATAATTTGATAAAAATGTTGTGGTAAGATATTATTATAAATAAATCTATTTTCAATGGTATTTTTTTTGAAATAAAAAATCTACAATAAATCATACCATTATGTATGAAAATTATGTGTAAATTTTTTATTTTTATAACATTACTCCTGCTATAAAGAGGAGCTTAATTACAATCAAATGAAAAAAAGAATAACAAAAGGAAGAAAAGATCCAACGAGAATTTTTGTAAGAGATTCAAGTTCCGGGAGATATTTAGACAATAGAAACCGATACTAAGGTGAGTTTTATTATATATTTAATTATGTCTGCCTGTTTTATGTTAAATCATATTTTGTAAGCTTGATTATCATATCAAAGGTATTGTTTGTTATTTGAATATATTTATGTAAAAAAAAAATTTACCGATATAAATGTTTATTAAAATATAAATTTGATAATGATTTGATAAATGATCATTTGAGCAAATATTTTTATAAGTATTACCACAAAGGTCTCATGTTTTGGGGCTTAAATAGCTATTGCCCTCTGTTTGTTATTTTGGTAATTTTATGAAGTATTGTACAAAGTTACGTGTTACACTATTATCGAAGTCATTCCTAAAATTCGTACAAGTCACCATTTGAATCCATGCTGCCCGTGAATGTGGTTATGTGTTCCGTATGGTACCGTATATATGTCTTTTGTTTGAAATGTTTGTTATGGTGATTTTATAATGTTTATATTCTCGGTATAATATTTATGACTTTACAATATGCTTATAAGTTGTTTATCAATTTTTAAGAAATAATTATTAGAGAGAGTGTGCATGGCTCATTTCGGAAATGGGGACATGCAGTAGATGCACAGTACACTTTTATAATATTTATAAAAGTTGACCTATTTGATTAATGATCCTTTTGTTATAATTAAACAGAGACTCTGATATATATATATATATATATTGGTATTTTATTTAATTAATTATTTCTACGCTCGTTTATTAATTAAATTATTATGTAATAGGCCTTAGACAACCGCGATTATTGGCCAATCATGATGCCTAAGCCTTGAGTATAGGGAGCGGGTTGTGACATAAATACCTTAATTTATTATCATAAAATTAAATCATAAAAGAAGCTTAATGTGATATTTAATTTTTAATACAATTTATTATTTAATAATATTTTAAATTAAAACATGCACATATATAGATACATATATATATAACCAAAAAAAAATCATAAATTAACTTAAGCACCCTAATTTATAACTATAAAATAAAATCATCAAATTACTTTAATCCAATTTTTTTTATTTCAATTTTTTATATAATAACATTTTAAAATAAACATAAACTTACGTACGTACATACATACATACATACATACATACATACATACATATAACAAATTAAATTATAAATTAAACTAAATACCTTAGTTTATTATCATAAAATTAAATCATAAAAGTAACTTAATGTAATTTTTAATTTTTAACCCAATTTATAATTTGACCATGGGTTTAAGTATGAAGACTCATACCACTTAAGCTAAGTACACATTATAATATTAATTTCATTATTATTTTCTTTTATTCCTCTGTATTTAATTTGCACACACATCGTGTGTGCCCAACCGCTAGTATATATATATATATATATGTATATCTAACAAGTTAAACTATAAATTAACTTAGACACCCTAATTTATAACCATACAAATGCCTTAATCTAACTTTAAAATTTTAAGCTAAATTCTTATTTAGTAACATGTTAAATTAAATTGTTGATATAGAAGAGGACATTTATGGTTAGAATCAGGATCTGGATAGAAATTGGATTTAATTTGGAGAAGAAGATGAAGATGAAGGTATTTTTGACATTTGATTCACTTTTTATCTTTGACTAGAGATTTTTGCATTAACCAATATCAATTTTGGAGCATGTAGCAAACATTTTGTTACTTTTAATGGAAAAACTGATTGTAACATTTTAGTCCAAATAATAAGTGGGTTCTCTGCACATATTTGAATCATAAAAAATAAAGTGCTTGGAGACAAAATCATGTAAAATGAATTTCACCTTATAATATTTGTTGGCTAAAAAAACAATATAATAATAATTACACTTGTGTTTGGAAGAAAATTAATTGAATGTAATAAATAATATATAACCAACTAGGCCTAGTTTAATTGGCCATCATACCTTCCATAGGACTTAGTTTTAAGGAGGTTATGAGTTCAATTTTTCTTAAGAGGTTGAATTAAGGGAGTGCAAGCAATTAGGTACTTTGCTAAGAGTAAGGAGATTTTCTCCCATAGGTATTAATCTAACCACTAACATTTGACGATCAAAAAAAAATGAATAATATATATTTACAATTTAATAAGAGCATTTGCATCAAGCTCTTCAAACACATTTTTTAACTAAAAATTTTAAAAAATCAACTCCATCAAATTAGCTTACAACTCGTCAAAATTTACGATGGCTACAGTAACTCGTTACAACAAGCGAGGCACTGTTCATCGTTATTTGTATGTTACCGGATGTCCATCCAGTCAACCAATCAACGGTATTTTTTTTTTTTTTTTAGAATTTTTTGACTGGTAACTTATCAATTTAATAAAAAAAGAAAGACTAACAAATACAATAACAAAATAATCTTTAATAAGATAGGGCAGAATAAAAAGTTTGATGTAATAAGTGTAAAAATGTGAGTTGTTAAAATAATGAAATAATTTCAATTTGACTAAAAAATTGAAGAGTTTGGTGTGAAAAGTAATATGGTGTTGAAGTGGTAATGTGCGGCTCTAACAAAAAAGGGGTGTCATGTTTGATTCCGTGCTCGTCTAGGTTTGTCCAGTTAAAAAAATAAATAAATAAATAAATAAATTGACCTAGCAAGTCGATTCTCAACTTAAAATCACTTCATCTAGAAAATAATCTTTAATAAGATAGGGTAGAATAAAAAGTTTGATGTAATAAGTGTTAAAATGTGAGTTGTTAAAATAATGAAATAATTTTAATTTGGCTAAAAAATTGAAGAGTTTGGTGTGAAAAGTAATATGGTGTTGAAGTGGTAATGTGCGGCTCTAACAAAAAAGGGGTGTCATGTTTGATTCCGTGCTCGTCTAGGTTTGTCCAGTTAAAAAAATAAATAAATAAATAAATAAATTGACCTAGCAAGTCGATTCTCAACTTAAAATCACTTCATCTAGACCGGAATCCTACAAATTTGTTAAATGAAGATTTTCTTCAGTCCAAAATTTGAACTTGAAGGAAGTTTTTGGGCTCATAACGCTCATTATTGATCATATTTTAATGATTTGAATTATTCATTTTATTAAACACTTCGTATATTTCATTAAAAAAAAGTTAGGTTATTTTATTAAAAAAAATTAAGTTAATCCAATAATTGCAATTTGTTCAATTTATTGTATTTTTTACTAAAAAAAGTTAGACAATAATCATACATTTTTTTTATGACAAAAACAATAAATTGAACAAATTGTAGTTATCGTATCGATTTAATTTTATTTTATTTTTTGTGAATATGCAAAGTGCCTAATAAAATAAACGATTTAGATCATTGAAACAAGATGTATAATAGACTCTACATGCCCAAACAATTCATCCAATTTAGATTTTGAACCGAAAGAAATACTCATCCAAATAATTTGATTATCTAGTTTCATTTGCAAAAATTCATAGGGTAGGTCAGGAGTTATTTCAAATCAATTCATTGACTTATTGAAATGATTAAGGTTTTCTCTATTTTCATTTTCCTTTTATGGGACAAAAATAATAATTAAAATTAGGGATGACCATTTTAATTCTATCTATGAGAGTTCACTCATATCTATCCGAATGGAACGGATTTTACCTGATTCGACACTTATGTGGGGTGGGAAACGATTATATTTTGGTTGCTTGCAATAGGGATAGGGTAAGAGCGGGGGCGAGTATCGCCGATTATATTTTGGTTGCTTGCAATAGGGATAGGGTAAGAGCGGGGGCGAGTATCGCCTACCTCTCCTGATCAAAATCTAACCCGATATAATTAATAATAATATATATATATATATATATAATATAATATAATTAAATATAAGAAATGAATACTAAAAGTCTAATTCTATTTAAATATAAATAAATAATATATATAAAAATAAGATAAATTATGTAATGTGTTAAGAATTTAAATAATTCACAATTTTTTTAACTATTTAAAATATGGTTGAATATTCGTGAGTATCAGATACCACAAAGGCAGGGATGAAATTAGAAAGCTTTACCCATAATGGGGTTGGAGCAGAAGCGAAGGTGGAGTTTGAAAACGAGCGTGATGGGGGATGACAAATCCGCCGTTTAGATGGATGTCAGCACTTTCATGAGCATAAGAATGACTTTTGTAATTGGAAATTTTAAATCAACCATAGAGTTGAAATGTGGTTAAAAGAATTTAAAATCAGGAGATTAAAGAAGAACCGTCCAAGAAATAAATCCCACAAAAGTAATAAAATTGAGACCTTTCTCCAAGAACACACATCAGCTACCCTACTCTCCCTATAACTTATAAGAGTTTTAGAAATTAAATATTTTAATCTCTAAAAATAAAAATTTTATTACCAAAGATATCTAGAAATTAATTTCTATCGTCATGAGGATAGTCGCTAAGAGGTCTTTTCGAAAAGTCAAAAACAAAACTTTTAATGATAAAATTTTGAAAATATCACTAATAAATAGATTTTTAGGAACAAAATAATTTGGTCTCAAAATAGTTTATTTTTTGAGACAAAAAATTTTGTCCCAAAAGAATAACAATTCATCACTAATGTCTAATTTTTATTGCTAAAAATATAATAACAACACTTTTTGCAATATAATTGTTTGGTCCCTAAAAAATAATTTTGTCCCTAAATTTTGATTTCTAAAACCCTAATTTTTTTGTAGTGTTTATATGTTCAGTAATGCTAGGTATCATGAAAATTTTGTCATGAAAATAATCATGAAAGTTTTGTGACCCTTGGATTACACTTAGAATAAAACACCACACACTAATCAAGGTAATCCAAGGATCATAAATTTTTCATGATCATTTTCATGACAAAATTTTCATGATCCCTAACTTTTCCCTTATATGTTTTATCTTATATTTATGAAAAATATTATGAATCATAAAAATTTATTTTGAATTTTATTTTTAAAAAATGTGTAGATTTAAAGTTAAAGCAATGTTATGTTTACTAAATTTTATAGTATTGTTGTATATCTATTACATATAATTATGTTACCAAAATTAACGACTAGAAGAGTGTAGGACAGACAATGATACAAAGTAGGGCAGATTATCATCATGCCCTTCTCGATGTCCAACAACCTGTTTACTTATCATCGTTAAATCCCTAAATTGTGTTTTAAAAATTATAATAAAGTTATACGGGTCAATTGGCATATCAATTAGTGTATTAACAGATGATGTGATATAATTTTATTAGCTTTGAATTTTTATAATTTATATAATGAATAAGGTCCATAATTTTAAATTTGCAATACTATAATATGTGTTGGTACACTAATTGCTAGCAGTACTGCAAAAATTAACTAATACAAATAAACAAGAATTAATCAGCATTAAATAAGAAAACAAAAAGTAATTTTACCAAGATGAGAGCTTTGATGGTATCTCTATGAACAAGAGAGCCAGATGTATTCTCTAGTTGGATTTGAAGTAGAAGATCCACAAAGTCATGTTTGTTTTCATTTCCAATATTCACACTATAACTGTTGTCTCTTTTTCTTCTATCAACATGTTCTTCAACTACTCCCTCAAGAAATTCATCCATCACTTTAGAAAACTTCTCCACTTTGGCATCCAAACCATTGATTCGATTCATCCAAACAAGCCATGGGATATAATCCCCTACATTGAAAACACCTATCAATTCCCCAAGTGTCGCGAGGAGTTCCTTAAAACTCTTCCCTCCTGTCGTTCCACTGTATTTCCTCCCCAACGCAACCCTACACACTATATCATTTGTAAGTGTCACAAACATGTCGGTCAAGTTTACCGACGAAGACGAAGAAGAGGAAGAAGAGTTTTTGATTTTTTCAATCATAAGGGCGGTTTCTTCTTCTCTAACGTTTCGAAAGGACTGCACCATCCTATTACTAAGAAGGTGGACGACACAAATGCTTCTTACCTGCCTCCAATGCTCGCCATAGGGACTAAAAGCGACGTCCTTGCAGTCATAAACAATTTTGCTCCCATTAATTGTTTTAGGTCTGCTTGAAAAGGCGAGATCATGGGTTTTCATGATTTCGCGAGCTGCAACGGCTGAGGAGACAACAAGGACTGGAACACTGCCGAAGTGAAGTTGCATAAGGGGTCCATATTTTTGAGCCAGTGATCGAAGAGTGCGGTGAGGGAACAAGCCCAGTTGGTGGAGATTCCCAACAATTGGGAGCTTTGGAGGAGAAGGTGGTGGCAAGCTTTTGTGGTCTGTTGGAGTAGTAGTAATAAGGGAAAAGCATAGGAAGAGGAAGAGTAGCAAGAGGAACAATGGAAAAAAGTAGAAAGATAAGACATGTAATAACAACATTATTTCTTGCTTCAACAATTATAATATATGCTTTTTTGAATGAAAAAAAAGAATAGTTTTCAATTGAGGAGTACATTGCCTACCTAAAGTTCTCCTTTTATAGAATTTTTTAGGATAGGAGTCATGCTAATCCACACCACACATTTTTTTGGGGGAATATTAACTTTTTAAAATTATCTTTTGATTTTTTTTATAAAAATATTAATTATCATAATTATATTTTTTGTGTATAAATTTAAAAGGATAAAATAAAAAATTTATATTATTTTAATTTTTAATTTTTTAAAAATAATTAATATTTTAAAATAATAAAAAATAAAAATAAGAAACTAATATATTTTAAGAACGAGATTATTACGGCCTATTTTGACAAGTTGATTAAAAGTTAATTTTTTAATTTTTTGACTTTTTGAATCATATAATCTCTTTACTTTTTTTATACCTTTACTTAAAGCAACCTTTAAAAAAAAAAAAACTTTTTAACTTACTTTTGAAAACACACCTATAATATAAGGCTTTTAGGATGCTGATAAGGCTTTTAGGATGCTGTCCCACCTCACCTCACGCCCCTTCTATTGATTCATCATTGTGCGTGGTATCATCACTTTTGTTTGTTTGTGGAAACGTTCCCCTTTCTTGATCGGACCAAAAATAAAAAAGTTTTTGCAAACAAATTAAGCAAGTAAAAAGTTTTCTTAAAAATTCGAAACACATTAATAAATTTGTTTGCTTTAATTTTGTAAAATTTATTATTCTTTTGTCTTTAATAATTTTTTTTTTATATTTCAGTCAAATTTTTATATTTTAAATATAATATATTTTTTTAAAAAAAAGACTAACATATGAAGAAAAAATTGTTAAAAATAAAAGAAAATCTGAACAAAATATATGTTTTTAGGCAAGTTTTTATTATTTATTATTTTATATTTAAATCAATTTATTTATACTTCTTACAAACATATAAATTAGGTGCATATATATATATATATATATAAGGAAAATTAATCTAACATCCCTCTCTAACTTTGGCTACAAAACGATCAAAATTTTGCAAAACCCGAGGAATTCCTTCCTCTTCGTTTTTATCACTGCAGTGTTCAAAAGGTTTGCTTTTTTTTTTTTTTTTTAATGTTAGATAAGGTCCCTCACATCCTTTACTTCTATTTTATTCAAAAAAAAAAATACAAACTTTACCCTTTCTCTTCACTCTTCTCTCTCTACAAATTCAATCTCTCTCTTTCAGATCTACAACTGCTATTCTTCTTCTGCTTTGTCACTGTCACAATCTTTTTTTCCCAAACCCTAGGACCCAACTCCACTATCATTTCATTCTTCAACACTGCCACCTCCACTTCCTTCTCCTTCTAGTCTAACGACAGCTTTACTGTCGCCAACTCCCACTCCGGCCTCGTCCTTGTCTTCAACGCCAAGTCTCAAACCCTCCTTTATGACTACATTTGTCCTATCTACCTTGTCCGCTGCCATGATGCTGGGTCATTGATCTATCTGTTGAAGATTAAGGAATAGTTGATCATGGGCAACAATAAACTCACAGATCTAGAGGAATTTGAAGGACCTACATAGAAATTTGGAGGATCTGCTAAAATTTCTCTATGCTCTTGGGTTATATTGTTATTCAAGAAGTTCATTACTCTTGGGATCTAGGTTTTGATTGGTGCACCAAATGGTAAAGAAGAAAATGGGTTTATTGACTTTTTGAGCTTAGGGTTGTACATTTCGGTACACATGCTTGTGAAATGTATGGAAATTTTGGATTGTATTTCATACTAGAGAAATTTATCTGTGAATAAAAATGTTTTTGAATTTTCTCTATGGAATTTTGAAATTTCTCTGAATTAGAAATTTGTCTAAAATTTGTCTCAAATTTCATTGATGCGTGTCTCATCTCTTTCTTTCTTTTTACCCTCTCTCCATTCCTCAGTATATCTTTCTTCCTTTCTTTACTCTCAGTGAAATTTAGGGTTTCTTTGACTTAATCAGGAAATTTTCCCTAAAGTCAGTGAATTTTCACTGACCTATACTAGAGAGGTAAGAAAAATCGACTAAACCGATTGAATCGGATCGAATCGGTCATATTTGGTCGGTTTTTTAATATGAATCGGTCTGTTTGGTTTTGGAAATTAATTTTTTTCGATTTTCGATTTGGTACCGATTTTGATATACTATATACCGATTTACACTGAAACCGACCAAATATATTTACATATAATATATATTAAACACATAATGAATAACACTGCCTTAGTATTTATTAATTTGTTTCTTAGTTTATGTTTTGCTTCGAATTCTAATTCAGTAAAAGTTTTAAGCTTTAGTATTTATTAATTTTTTTTGTTTGTATTTTTGTGAATGGTTGGATTATATATGGTTAAAATTGTGTACAAATGGCTAATTTAATATTTTTATATAAATTATTTATTATACTACAAATTTAAGAAATAACTCAATTTTAAAGTACTTAAACCGATTAAACCGCATTGAGCCGAACCGTTTGAATCAGTGTGGTTTGGTGCAGTTTGATAAAAAATTTGGTCTGTATTGATTTTCAATACAATAAAACCAACATTATTGGTTCGGTGTAAAATTTCACCTAAACACCGACCGTTCGGAACCAATTACATCCCTAACCTATAGTAATGATGGTGAAATTTCACTGACTTAGTAAAAAAAATTCATTGAAGTTAATAAGTTTCCCTGAAATTACTATAAATCAATAAAATTTCTCTAATTAAAAGTCTGAAAAATTTCATTGACTGAAGATAGCCAACTCAGTAAAATTTTGTCAACTTCTTTCTCCAAAATTTTATATTCATCATAGATCTTGTTTGATAATTCTCGACGAGAGCATTCCAAAAATATAATTTTTGTTGAAAATTGACATTTAAATCAAGAGTTATAAAATTTTTAAGTTTTCAGAAATTTCAAAAAGTAAAAGACATTAACGTTGATGTAAAACAAAAGGGTATTTTGGTATAATAATTTTGGATGCAAAAGACGCATGTATTTGAAGGACTTTAGCTAGTATAAAAGTTTTGTGTCTCTTTTATCTCTTACATTTATAATATTAGGAACTTTAAAAAAAATCGTGTATATATTTGATCACTTAAAAGTTTCTGTTTGCTGACTTAGCCTAAAATTGATGATGATTTTCTGCCTATAAAAAAAATTTATTCTAAAGAAATTTATTTGAAGAATATTCAAAAGATAAAGACATATTTACATCATTACTTTTCTTTTTTGATTTTTCTAGACACGTCTGATTGGTCAAAGGAATCCCCTTTGAGTGATTGAATTTTCAAAAGCATTTTTTTTTTAATTTTTGATTTTAAATTATTCATTTTTATTGATTTTTTTAAAATATGTTAGTTGTTTGTTTGTTTTTTTTTTTATTTTAAATATATCTAATTTAAATATACTTAAAAAATAAGATATTTATAATTGTTTTTGGATAAGTTACAAATACACTCCATGAAGTTTTTTTAAAATACGAATTGTCCCTCATGATTTTAGATAAGGTTGAGCAAAGAATTCGTGAAATCCGTAATTCGATCAAGTCCTGTCCAATCCAATAGGTTTAGATTGATTTTTTGAATCCGTGGTTCGGTTCCGGATTGAAGAATTAAAAATCCGTAGTCCACGGATTAGTTCTGGATTGAACTCCACAGTTCCGAATTGGAATCGATTCGGACCGTATACAAATAATCTATATTTTTATTATATATCTTCCCCCATAATATCTTCTCTTATTCTATATAAAACCTAAACTCAAACCTAAACTCATATAATATCTTTTTTTATTACTTTTATTTGTTAGTTTTTAGTTTTAATTTGTAATGGTCTAAATACTTATGGTGACACTAATTTTCTTATGTTTGTTTAAATTCTAGAACAGTATGCCGCTATTATAGAAAAATATGTTGCTATTGTGGGACTAATATAGAGTTGTATTTATGTTTTTATGAAATTAAAGTGTTATATATATATATATATATTCACCAAACTCCACTCCGGCCTCGTCTTGTCTTCAACGCCAAGTCTCAAACCCTCCTTTATGACTACATTTGTCCTATCTACCTTGTCCGCTACCATGATGCTGGGCCATTGATCTATCTGTTGAAGATTAAGGAATAGTTGATCATGGGCAACAATAAACTCACAGATCTAGAGGAATTTGAAGGACCTACATAGAAATTTGGAGGATCTGCTAAAATTTCTCTATGCTCTTGGGTTCTAGCAAAAATTAACTAATACAAATAACAAAATTAATCAGCATTAAATAAGAAACAAAAGTAATTTTACCACAGATGAGAGTCTTTATGGTAATCTCTAGTGAACAAGAAGAGCCAGATGTATTCTCTAGTTGGATTGAAGTAGAAGATCCACTAAAGTCTGTTTCGTTTTCAGTATTCCAATATTCACCTATAATGTTGTCGTCTTTTTCTTCTATCAAATGTTCTTCAACTATGCCTCAAAGGAAATTTCATCATCACTTTAGAAAACTGTCTCTCACTTGCGAATCCAACCATTTGATTCTGATTCATCTAAAACAACATGGGATATTAATCCGCTACATGAAAAACAGCGTATTAATTCCCAAGTGTCTGCGAGGAGTCTAAAACTCTTCCCTCCTGTGTTCCACTGTATTTCCTCCCCCAACGCAACCTCTAGCACATCTATCATTGTAAGATGTCACAGCCATGTCGGTCAAGTTTCGCGACGAAGAGACGAGAGAGGAAGAAGAGTTTTTGATTTTTTCTCAATCATAAGGGCGTTTCTTCTTCTCTAACGTTTCGAAAGGACTGCACCATCTCTATTTAAAGAAGGTGGAGCGGACACAAATGCTTCTTACATGCCTCCATGCTCGCCATAGGGATCTAAAAGCGCGTCCTTGCAGTCTAAACAATTTTGCTGACCATTAATTGTTTTTAGGTTCTTGAAAAGGCGAGATATGGGTTTCAATGATTTTCGCGAGCTGCAACTGGCTGCGAGAGAATATAACAAGGACTGGAACACTGCCGAAGTGAAGTTGCATAAGGGGTCCTATTTTGGAGCCAGTGATCGAAGAGGTGGGTGAGGGAACAAGCCCTAGTTGGGAGATTCCTAACAAGTTGGGAGCTTTGAGTAGAAGGTGGTGGCAAGCTTTTGTGGTTCTGTTGGAGTAGTAGTAAAGTGGGAAAGCATAGGAAGAGGAAGAGTTAGCAGAGGGAACAATGAAAAAAAGTAGAAAGAATCAAGACATGTACATATCACACATTATTTCTTGCTTCAACAATGTTATAATATGATGCTTTTTGAAATGGAAAAAAAAGTATAAGTTTTCAAATTGAGGCAGTACATTGCCTACCTAAAGTCCCTTTTTAGTATGAATTTTTTAGGATAGGAGTCATGCTAATTCCAACACACGAACATTTTTTTGGGGGAATTATTACTTTTTATAAATTAATCTTTTGATTTTTTTTATAAAAAATTAAGTTATCATATATTATTATTTTGTGTTATAATTTAAAGGATAAAATAGAAAAATTAATTTATTATTTAAGTTTTTAATTTTTAAATTTTATTAAAATAATTAATATTTTACATAATAAGAAAATAAAAAGAGAGTAATATATTGTTAAGACCAAGGTTATTGGACGGCCTTATTTGACGAATTGATCACTTTAACTTTTTTAACTTTTTAATCATCTCTTTATTTAATTTGTTTTTTTTTTTTTTTTGTTTTTTGCACATTCTTGTAAAAAAAGAAAAAAACTTTTTTAACTTTACTTTGAAAACTACACCTATACATATAAGGCTTTTAGGATGCTGATCAAGGCTTTTAGGATGCTGTCCACCTCACGACTCACGCCCCTTCGATTGATATCATTGTGCGTGGTAATACTTTGTTTGTTTTGTGGAAACGTTCCTCTTCTTGATCGGTACAAATAAATAAAGTTTGTACAAATAAGCAAGTAAAAGTTTCTTAAAAATCGAATCACATTAATAAATTGTTTGCTTTAATTTGTAAATTTTATTAATTCTTTTGTCTTAATATTTTTTTTTATTTCAGTCATAATTTTATATGTTTAGAATATAATGATATTTTTTTTAAAAAAAGATAAATATGAGAAAAAAATTGTTAAAAATAAAAGAAAATCTGACAAATATATGTTTTTTTAGGTCAAGTTTTTTATTATATTATTTATATTTAACATCATTTATTTTAACTCTTACAACATACTAAGATTAGGTCATATACTATATATATATATATAGAAGGAAAAATAATCTAAACATCCTTCTCGTATATTGGCTATTGGAGAGAATCCCCCAAAATATAAATAATAAACTAAAAGTTTATTAGTTAAGGCCGTCTCACATTCTTTACGTTCACGTTTTATCCAATAAAACAAAAAAAAAAAAAAAACAAAAAAACAAAAAAATGGCAACTTTAAACCTTCAATGAAACATAATTTGAGTATTTCATTTCTTCTTTTCATATAGATAATTTCTCTTTCTTCTTGATTCTTTCCTTTCCTCTTCACACTCTTCTCTTCTTACAATATCCAATGCTCTCTCTTTCAGATCTACCAACTGCTATCTTCTTCTCTGGCTTTGGTCACTGTCACAGATCTTTTTTTTTCTCCCAACCCTAGGACCCACTCAATCGAACATTTTCAATTCTTCCAAACATTGCCCACTCCACTTCCTTCTCCTTTAGTGCTTAACGACAGCTTTACTGTCACCGACTTCTCCTACTCCGGCCTCGCCTTTGTCTTCACGCAAAGTCTAAACCTCCTTTATGGATAAATTTGTCCTATCTACTTTCCGCGTACCGATATGCTTGGGCGCAGTTATCTATTCTGTTGAAAGCGATTAGGAATAGTTGACTCATCGGCATCAATAACCACTAGATGTAGAGTACATTTGAAGTGACCTACATAGAAATTTGGAGGGATCTGCTAAAATTTCTCTTATTGCTCTTGGGTTCTATTGTTAGTCAAGAAGTTCATTACTCTTGGGATACTAGGTTTTGATTGGTCACCGATCATGCAAATGGTAAAGAAGACAAATGGGTTAGTATGACTTTTTGAGCTTTAGGGTTGGTACATTTCGGTACACATTGCTGTGAAATGTAATGGAAATTTGGATTGGTATTTCTACTAGGAGAAATTCATCTGTGAATAAAAATGTTTTTGAATTTTCTCTGTGGAATTTTGAATTTCCTGAATTAGAAATTTGTCTAAAAGATTTTGTCCTCAAATTTCATTGATGCGTGTCCTCATCTCTTTCTTTCTTTTTACCCTTCTCATTTCCTATATATTTTCTTCTTTCTTTACTGCTCAGTGAATTTGGGTTTCTTTGACTTAATCAGGAAATTTCTCCTAAGTAGGTGAATGTTTCAGACTGACCTATACTAAGAGGCAGAAAAATCGACTAAACCCAGCCATTGAATCGGATCGAATCGTTCATGGATTATTGGTCGGTTTGTTATATATGATCGGTCTGTTTGGTTTGGGAAATTAATTTTTTTCGATTTTCGATTTGGTACCGATTTTGATATACTATATACCTGATTACACTGAAACTGACCAATATATTACATATAATATATTAAACACATAAATAACACTGCCTTAGTATTTATTATTTGTTTTGTTAGTTTAGTTTTGCTCGAATTCTAATCGTAAAAAGTTTAAGCTTTTAGTATTTATTAATTTTTTTGGTTTGTATTTTGTGAAATGGTTGGATTATATATGTTAAAATTGTGTAACAATGGCTTAATTAATTATTTTATATAAATTTTTATTATCTACAGAATTAAGAAATAACTCAATTTAAAGTACTTAATCCGATTAAACCGCATTGAGCCGGAACCGTTTTGAATCAGTGTGGTTTGGTGGGCAGTTTGATAAAATAATTGTGGTCTGTATGATTTTCATACATAAAACAACATTATGTGTTCGGTGTAAAATTCACCTAAACACCGACCGTTCGGAACCAATTACATCCTAACCTATAGTATGATGGTGAAATTTCACTGCTAAGTAAAAAAACATTCATTGAAGTTAATAAGTTTCCCTGAAATACTATAAATCAATAAAATTTCTCTATTAAAGATCTGAAAAATTTCATTGACTGAAGATAGCCAACTCAAGGTAAAATTGTTGTCACTTTTTCTCCAAATTTTTATTCATCATAGATTTGTTTGATAATGTCGACGAGAGCATTCCAAAAATATAATTTTTGTTGAAAATTGACATTTAAATCAAAGTTATAAAATTTTTAAGTTTTCAGAACATTTCAAAAAGTAAAAGACATTAACGTTGATGTAAAACAAAGGGTATTTTGGTATAGATAATTTTGGATGCAAAAGACGCATGTATTTGAAAGGACTTTAGCTAGTATAAAAGTTTTGTGTCTTTTATCTCTTACATTTATATATTAGGAACCTTAAAAAAAATCGTGTATATATTTGATCACTTAAAGTTTCTGTTTGCCTGACTTTAGCTCAAAATTGTATGATGATTTTCTGCCTATAAAAAAATTTATTCTAAAAATATGAATTCATGTAAAACAAAAAATAATGAAGAAAAATCATTACAAAAAAAAAAATATCAAAAAAAGAGAAACGATACATATTACATCATTACGTTTCTTTTTTGATTTTGAGACACGTCTGATTGGTCAAAGGAACCTTTGAGTGATTGATTTTCAAAGCATTTTTTTTTTTAATTTTTGATTTTAAATTATTCATTTTTTATTGATTTTTTAAACTATGTTAGTTGTTTTTGTTTTTTTTTTATTTATATATATTTAAATATATTTAAAAATAAGATATATTTATAATTGTTTTTGGATAAGTTTACAAATACACTCCATGAAGTTTTTTTAAATACGTGAATGCCCCTCATGATTTTAGATAAGGCTGGCAAAGAAGTCGTGAAATTCGTATTCGATCAAGTCCTGTCCAATCCAATAGGTTTGGATTGATTTTTTGAATCCGGTGGTTCGGTTCCGGATTGAAGAATTAAAAATCCGTAGTCCCGGATTGGTTCGGATGAACTCCTAACGGTTCCGAAGTTGGAAGATTCGGACGTATACAAATAATTCTATTTTATTATTATCTTCCCCCATAATATCTCTCTTATTCTATATAAACCTAAACTCAAACCTAAACCATATAATACTTTTTTTTATTACTTTTATTTTGTTAGTTTTTAGTTTAATTTGTAATGGTCTAAATACTTATGGTGACACTAATTTTCTTATGTTTGTTTAAATTCTAGGAAGTATGCCGTCTATTATGAAAAAATATGTTGCTATGTGGGACTAATATAGAGTTGTATTATGTTTTTATGAAATTAAAGTGTTATATATATATATATAGTATTGTGTATTAATTAATTGTTGAATCCATGGTCCTAAACTGATGCAATCCATATTTTAAATAGATTGGTTGGATTGGTTCATGATTTAAACGGATTGGATTGGTTTCATTTTTCAAGAACCATAGATAACGGATAGGTGTCTGATTGTACTCAATCCCGGTCAATCGAGCTATGCTCACCCTAATTTTAGAAAGGGCAAATTACACTGATAGTCCCTATAAATTGAGACTTGTGTCTACTTTAGTTCCGACGTTTTAAAGTTGTGACACATTTGATCCTGAATTTGAAATCTTGTTCCAAATAAGGACATTGAAGATACCAATTATTTAATTTCAGGAAAAATCGTCAATTAATAATAATTACACTAATTTGAAAAAAGTAAATGTCAAAAAATATTTTTAATTTTTAAAAATTATTTCTATCCACTAAAATATAAATTATATAAAATTGATAAACTTTAGACATTATTTATTATTTAGCCAATTAATTGTTTTTATTCGGTTTGAGTGATGGATCGTGTAAAATTGAATTTTTAAAAATTAATCATGTAATTTTATTAATTTTGATCAATTTTATATAATTTTATTTTAGTGGATAGAAAATATTTTTAAAAATAAAATATTTTTTGTACATTTACTTTTTCAAAATTAGTTTATATTCTTATTTAAATTGACGATTTCTTCTCGCTGAAATTAATATATGGTATCTGTTCAATTGTCCTTATTTGGAACATAGATTGTAAAATTCAGATGCAAATGTGTCACAAAAGAAAAGTAGGAAACTAAGTGACACAAGTCTCAAATTATAGGGACTATTAGGTAATTGCGCACTTTCTAAAATATAGGTGTGAGCATAGTGCGACAGTGGACCGGTCTGAGGTAAAATCAGAACCTATCCCGTTTCTATGGTTCTTGAAAATAAGTGAAACGCAATTCCAATCCGTTTAA
This sequence comes from Camellia sinensis, assembly GCF_004153795.1. NCBI lineage: Eukaryota > Viridiplantae > Streptophyta > Magnoliopsida > Ericales > Theaceae > Camellia > Camellia sinensis. The sequence continues at coordinate 974,984 of NW_021025214.1, forward strand.
ATCGCATGGAACCAATCCGAACCAATTTCTATTTAAATATGATTGAATCAGTTTAGGGACCATGGATCACATAATTTATTTTTTTAAATAAGTTATTTTTTTTTAATTTTTTAAATATATCTAATTTAAATATACTTAAAAAATAAAATATTTATAATTGTTTTTGGATAAGTTACAAATACACTCCACGTGGTTTCATTAAAATACGAATTGCCCCTTATGATTTTAGAAATTACGTCTTGTTTCTTTAAGTTTATAATTACATAACAAATAATATATTTTATTAATAAATTATCAAGTCAATTAAGAGTTTTTAATAGGAAAAATTAATGAAACAGTGCTCTCTCACTTTGTGTAGTATGAGAGAAATTTCTTTGCGATTGTATTAGAGAAATTTTAAAATTTTTATGTGAAAATTAAAATTTCTCTGTGTCGGGATGAAATTTCTATATATCGGGCAAAATTTTTCTGAGTAGAATTTTCTTTATGAAAATGTTGAAGGATCTGAACTGCTATGAAAATATTGTATATCTTTTATCTTATAAAATTTTAATATCTGGAACCTTAAAAAAAATTCATTTTTTAATGATATTATAAATATATTTCAATTAACAATTCATGTAATTTTATTGTTGTATAAGAGACTAATTAGATATTTTATTTTTTCTACTAATTTTGTTAAATAAAAAATTTGAACAATGGGGTATTTATAATTTCTAGAGCCATAATAGGGAATCTGTATTTTAAGCAAATCACAGGAGGTGTATTTATAATTTATACTTTTGTTTTAAAAAAATCAATAATTACATAAAAATACAAAAATGTACTTGACATTTTCTACAATGAATTAAGTTAAGCAGTTACCAAAAAATAAAAATAAAAAGTAAAAAAAAAATCTAAGGTTTGAATCTTGTAACAAAATACATTTTGATTTCTTGTAATTTTGTTGACAGAAACCAAATTTTTTGATATATTCTTATTTGTCTATTTTCATTAACTAAAACATCATTATTCCATTAATCAAAAAGTAGAGTGAATGAGAAAAGCTTTGATTTTTTTTGTATGAATTAATTTTTTTTAACATTTTAAATTTTTTAATATTATTTTTTTTTAGCTAAAATGCCCAATTCTTAAACCACCTGTAAAACTAGCCAAGAATTGGTTTTGGGAGCGAATTCAACAAAATTACAAACATTGAGGTAAAAGTGAGAAAAAATGCTTTAAGGGTCAAAGTGAAAAACTATAAAACTTAAGAGAGCAAAGTGTAATTCATCCATTTTTATGCCATATTGCGCCATGTGGCAATTTTAATAAAAAATTGGAAAAAGTTTAACAATAATGCAAAACGCCCCAAATGAATTATCAAATGGGTTTCGCTTTTGTCAAGTTGGCTCAACTTGAGAGACGTTTGAGTTTGGTAAGCCTATTTTAAGATATATTTTAGTGATTTGAATTGTTCATTTTTTAGAATTCTTTGAGTATAATATTTATGTAAAAAATAAGATGATTGAATATCATTAGTTATATGTTTGAATCTAATTTGTATTACAAAAAATAGATAGTTATTCTTGAAATTATATTTTGTCGTTTATTTTTTTAAAAATAACTATGATTCAAAAATGTAGTTATCAATATCCAGGCATCTTGATCTTTTTGTATGAATATGCTATTCAACGAATTTTAAAAAGTGAACAGTTCAAATTACCGAAATTAATCTCAAAATGAGCCTACCAAGCCCAAACACTTTGTCAAGTCGAGATGACAACTTAAGAAAAATCAAGTATTTACCAAATATTTCATTGAATACTCAACGAGTTCTAAAAAAAGAACAGTTCAAATTAATATTTTATAATTTATTTGAAATCTTTAACATTGCTCAAAGTTTTTTTTTTTTTTTTTGGAGTAAATTGTGAATATTACAAACATAAGTGTGAAAAAATACTTTGAAAGTCAAAGTGAAAATATCATGAAATTTGAGGGGGGGAGTATAATTTATACTTTTCCAGAAGAAAATTAAGCAAGTGGAAGAATGTTTCATCTTTCCTTATTTTGTGGTTCACATATATTTGATAATTCAGAGGTGTCGTTTCTTGACTAGAATTGATGAAGATTTTTCTGTAAATAACTTAAGCAATTGGAAATTTTATCATGAAAATGTAAAAAGACAAATATATAATTGGAATTTTTTCATGAAAATACAAAAGATATATATATATATATATTTGGGTACTTTTCTTGGACGTTGTATATTTGATCATTCATAGGTTTCTGACTATTGACTACACATAAAATTGGTAGAAATATTAAGCAAAAAAGTTAACCAAAAATGGGTGAATATTGACTATATTTGATAACTCAGAGGTGTCTGTTTCTTGACTAGACTTAAAATTGATGAAGATTTTTCTCTAAATAAGTTAAGCAACTGGAAATTTTATCATGAAAATGCAAAAACACAAATATATAATTGGAATTTTTTTTCTTGAAAATACAAAATATATATATATATATTTGGGTACTTTTCCTGGAAGTTATATCTTTGATCACTCATATGCTTTTGACTATTGACTGCACATAAAATTGGTAAAAATATTAAGCAAAAAAGTTTAGCGAATATGGTTGAATATTAACTATGTTTGTGTGTGTGTGAATATATAAATGACTCCATTGTATGGTTTGATTTAGTGTGTTGAAAACATAGGCCTAATCTTAATTAAAGATACCTATGAGCAAAAATGTTAGGCATTCGAAAAAACACCTAATATTTGAAATATGTATGATATAAATTTATACATGGTAAGTCACTTTTATGCCTATGGAAATGAATATTTCCTTAATATGGAAGAGGATTCCCTCCAATTTGAGCCGGTGGAGCTCACTATAATTAATTTTGTTTTATATATGAAATACATGATGTGTCTGAAAAAATGACAAATTCAAATTATGGAAACAAAATCCATGACAAACCTTGAACAAGAGAAAATCTGCCTCCTTTTAGTTCAATCTACATACACGACTTCTGTAAGAAGGTGATAATAGAAAATTCATAGTCAATTTTTAATTACAAGTAAAATGTAATACAAGTCTATTTTTAGATCCATTTTATAGAACTAATAATGTGGAAGGGGTGTTTGATAACCTGATTCAGCACTTAAAACTGAATTGGTTAAGTGATAATCAATTAAGTCCGTTTGATAACCATAATTGATATCACTTAATGAAATGTCTCAAAAAAATTAACACAAATAGGCTCATCATCTTCCAACAGCATGATTCTCATTTCCCAATGAATAACTTTCATTACTTAATATATAAGGAATATAAGGCCACATCATATACATCATCATCAAATTTCTAACATTTGTATTCATTATACTCTAGAGATTTACAAAAGGTTTTCCGCATGCAATTATACATTCAATATTACTAGAATATGAATCTATAGCATGCAGCACAACATGATAATTACAATTTAATGTCCTCAAATTCTAAGACTTGTGCCGGTTACACAAAAATGGTTATCTAAATGTAAAGCCCTTGGCTTATCAATAATAATTACAACAGAAGAAAAGAGTTTTGTGCCCGTAAAAATACATTTCACGCCTTTAACTCGGCAGAATCACCACATCTTTTCATGCACAAAATTCGATAGGGTGAGCAGAAAGCCCAATAGGAAGATCTCAATAAAGTATATACACTTTACACAGTCTTCTGAGATGAATGCATATGTCATGTCATGCTCAAAAAACATATATCACTACAAAAAATTTGACTTTTTGCGACGGCAAAATGCTGTCGCAAATACTCAAAATGCCATTTCAAAAGGTTTTTTCTGACGACAGATGACTTTTAGCGACGGCAAGTGGGGGTCGTTGCAAAAAGGTTTTAGCAATGGCATATTGCCGTTGCCCTTTTTTGCGACGGCCTTCTTGCGACGGAATTTTGCCGTCGCCATTAATATGAAAAATCTGAGATTTTTTTAGACGGCACTATGTTACCGTCGCTAAAGGTGATATTTGCGACGGCAAAAATGCCGTTGCTAAAGAATTTTTATTGCGACGGGATACCTGCCATCGCTAAAAAAATATTTGAGACAACACGATATGCCGCCGCTAAAAGATTATTGCGACGACAAAGAGTACCGTCGTAAAAGGCTTTTGTCTCAACTCTGCCAACATTATTTGCGACGGCAATGTGGTGCCGTCTCAAAAAAAAAAAAAAATTTGCAATAAAATTATTAAAAATATGAAAATTTCCGGTATTAAATGAAAAATAATTGAAAAAGAAACCAATAATTACATAATAATATAAAGATTCTAGTATAAAAATAACAATTCATCCATAATAAAAATATTCTTGCATTCATTCATTACAACACATTAGCAAAATTATCTCACTACATAATATTGCATAATAGACATACAATGTTTACATACATAATGTTGTTCACAATTCAAAATAACTTAAATCAAAAACAAAAGTTTCCCTTATGATTCTTCCATGGGTAACAAAAACAAAAGTAAATCGCAATCTTCACACGCCTGTATTCCATAATAAGCAAGCTGCTACTCGAGAAATATCTGAAAACAAAAAATAAAAATAATTAATGACAATATAATTATGTATTAATATTTTAATTACACAAAAACATAAAAAATTAACTACTTTATAATTACAAAGATAATTAAGTAAATAATTTTGGCTAGATGGAAATCTGGATCTAACTCCTAAACGGGGAACCCGATTGGAGTCCCGTCTTCTCCCACAAGTCTCTCGTGCCTAGGCAGTCGTGTGTGCCAAGTTTCATGCTAAACCGACGCCGTTTGGAGATTTTGGGGCTTCAACACCTCCAATTCAAATTTCTTAATAAACTAGTTTTCCTAGACCGAAATTCGGCTCTAACTCCCAAACCGGGAACCCGATTGGAGCCCCGTCTTCTCCCACAAGTCTCTGAGTTGGTCGGCAGTCTGCGCCCTTTCTTTCTCTGTTTCGGCCCGCGCACTTTCCATTGTCACTCTCATCGCCTCAAACTCAGCCTACTCCGCTGACCCTTCAATTTCGACTGCAAACTACCAATTCTTTCAACGGCATCGTGCTGGCAGCAGCCCAATTCGGCGATCCTTCCGACCGTCTGCAAAACAAGTTGGGATCGTCACATACCAAGAAATACCGCTTGCAAACAAAATCAAAACAAGGAGTTGCAATGTACATACCAGGAGGGCTGACTGGGCAGTTAATGCTATCGCTACCAAATCCAGCTCCGCCCGAAAGGTTGCCTTGTCAGTCGACAACGAAACCGAGGCAGCCAAGCTTAAAGCTACAGCGGGATCCTTTACGGCCGACGCTTCGGAGGAGATCGGCATGTTTTTTTATCTTGGGTTGAACAACGAAAGGAACCACATCCGATTCCTCTAAGTGCTGCCGTTTATCGACAGGATTCTCCTCAGAGCCAGCCTCGCCCTCGGCGGCACGCTTCTCTCCCCTATCTAGAATCGGCTGTTCTTCTGGATTCGGAAGATCGGCCGCCTTCTCCACCTCGGTCACGTCAACGTTTGCCGTTTCTTCTACAACAGTAGGTACGACAGATTCAATCGGGACAAGTCCGAAACGGATGGCCTCGACTTTTTGTCAGGCGACCATGCGTTCGACGTTTCTCCTTCGTGCCATCTGCGTGAGATTTTTCTTAGCCATATCCTCAGAATAATCACCAGGAAGGTCTCCCAAATTTGTAAAAATATCTCCAAAGGCGTCCCCTTGGCCTGATGTAGACGGAGGATCGAACGAGTTCAACCCAGCTTCCTCAAAGGCTGAGTTAATAGCTTCGTCAACTTCCGCTGCCAACCGGTCCGGGTCCTCAGCGATTAGTTCGGCCTCTTGTTCTTATACGTGTTCAAAATCGGATGTTTCTAAACCAATCTGTCTCAAGTTCTTGAAACTGTGGAAGATGAGGGCTGTGAGATGGCTGTCGCCTCGCGTGATCGGAATGTTGTCCGCCACCGAGAATGTCATGTAAGTCGGCTCGTACCGAAGTAAAATGTGGGCCGCCCTCTCCTGTTTTTGAAGGTTTGAACAGCCGACGAACTGTAGCGCGGTTTTAATTTCTGCAAGCACAGCATCATCGTCTGAAACCAACACTCTCTTCAAGTCGCTGCCTGCATAAACAAAGCGATTAGATGTATATAGGGCCGAATACAGATATGGTAATAACATACACAAAAGTGATCTAATCGGCCACCTGGTTCGCCTTTTCGCCTCGGCACCGGATCTAGGCGATCTTCGCCTTCGCCGAACTTCCAATTGCCGTGGACAATGACCATCACGTCGTCGACACGCTTGCCAGAGCTGGCAAGCATAGTCACTAAGTGATAATCAGTATCCTTGGCTCTAAGAAAGTAGCGCCCTAGCCGGTCAGTAGATTTGGCTAGGACATAACAGTGCCAAATGGCAGGTATACCTAAATTAATCCTAAGACGCCGATTTAGCTCTACAATTCCCATTATGATACGAAA
>NW_021025214.1:987022-1000094 GCF_004153795.1 Camellia sinensis
TGGACTTATACTAACATGAGAGAGCCTCAGCTACACTCACATAAGAGGCCGATGGATGAAAATGTAGTGCCTCGATAGAGACATGAAACACATTATGTACTTGGCTCATATGTGGCGGAAGGGCAACCCGGTAAGCTACCAGACCCACCATTTCCCAAATTTGAAAGAGACCAACATAGCGGGGCGTTAACTTACCCATTTTCCTGAATCTTGGATGTCCTTTCATCGGAGTAACTTTTATAAAGACGTGACTGCCCACTTCGAATTCCAAATCTCTCCGTCGGTTATCCGCATAACTTTTTTGTCTACTTTGAGCTGTTTTTAATCTTTCCCGAATAACTTTGATTTTTTCAGTTGTTAGCTGAACAATTTCAGGCCCTAGCAAGGATTTGTCTCCAACTTCAGCCCAACATACGGGAGAACGACACGGTCTTCCATACAAAGCTTCATAGGGTGCCATTGCAATACTTGAGTGGTAGCTATTGTTGTATGCGAACTCTACCAGTGGTAAATGGGTTTCCCAACTTTCTTGAAACTCTAGCACACACATCCGGAGCATATCTTCCATAGTTTGTATCGTTCTCTCGGATTGACCGTCAGTTTGAGGATGGAAAGCTGTGCTGAACTTTAATTCTGTACCCATGGCTTCTTGTAATCTTTGCTAGAATTTGGAAGCGAACTTCGGATCCCTATCCGATACAATTGAGACCGGTACACCATGCAGTCTTACAATTTCATTCACATAAATGATCGCCAGTTTATTTGCATTGTACTGAGTCTTCACTGGTAGAAAGTGGGCGGACTTAGTTAATCGGTCGACAATGACCCATATAGAATTCATACCCCGAGGTGTCCGTGGTAATCCCACAACGAAATCCATGGTTAGATGTTCCCACTTCCATTCCGGGATTGGAAGGGGTTGTAATAATCCCGCTGGTCTTTGATGCTCCGCTTTCACTTGCTGACATTACAAATACTTAGAGACGAATTCTGCAATCTCCTTTTTCATGCTTGGCCACCAAAAATTTTGTTTCAAATCCCGATACATTTTAGTACTTCCCGGATGCATGGAAAATCTTGAGGCGTGTGCTTCTTCCATCAATTTCCTTTTAAGTTCCAACACATTGGGGACACATAATCGATTTTGAAATTCGAGTACCGAATCCACTAAACTGAACCCCGATTTTGGTTTTGTCTCTAACTCATCACATACCTTCTTTAGAATGTGATCCTCCATTTGATGTGACTTGATCTCTTCGAGTAAAGTCGGTTGAGCCATTATTACAGCTAGTACTGTTTCCTGTCCATGTATCTTAAGCTCCACACTCATTTTATCCAATTCACTTACCAATTCCTTTTGCTTCATAAACAGGTTGATCAAATCTCCCATATTTTTCCGACTAAGAGCATTTGCAACCGTGTTGGCCTTACCAAGATGATAATGGATCTGTAAATCATAGTCTTTAATTAACTCTAACCACCGACGCTGCCGCATGTTCAATTCCTTCTGGGTAAAAAGGTACTTAAGGCTTTTGTGGTCGGTATAAACTTCACAGGTAGTACCATACAAATAGTGCTGCCATATCTTTAAAGCAAAAACCACCGCCGCGAGCTCAAGATCATGCGTGGGATAATTCTTTTCATGGAGTTTAAGCTGTCGTGAAGCATAGGCGATAACCCTTCCACCTTGCATAAGCACACACCCTAATCCTTTATGGGACGCATCACTATAAATTACAAACCCTTCGGTGCCAGACGGTAAGGCCAGGACTGGAGCTGTGGTTAGCTTCATCTTCAATTCCCGGAAAGCAGACTCCTGCTCTTTTGACCATTCAAATGCAACTCCCTTTCGAGTTAATTGTGTAAGTGGCACAGCAATTTTGGAAAAATCTTGAACAAATCTCCTGTAATAGCCAGCTAACCCCATAAAGCTACGCACTTCGGTCACATTGGTGGGAGTCGGCCATTTCACAATCGCCTCAATTTTATGTGGATCAACAGAAACTCCTTCCTTTGTGATAATATGCCCTAGAAATGCCACCTCGTGTAGCTAGAATTCACATTTCTTTAGCTTTGCATACAATTTCTTTTCCCGGAGGTTTTGAAGAATTAAGCGAAGATAGGTCTCATGAGCTTCCGCATTCTTTGAATAAATGAGGATATCGTCAATAAAGACCACCACAAATTCATCCAAATAGGACTTAAAGACGCGGTTCATCAAATCCATAAAGGCTGTTAGGGCGTTAATAACTCCAAAGGGCATAACCAAAAATTCATAATGACCGTACCGAGTTCGAAAAGCTGTCTTCTCAACATCATCAGCCTTGACTTTTAATTGATGGTATCCAGACCGTAGATCAATCTTAGAAAAGACCTGTGCCCCTTGAAGCTGATCAAATAGATCATCGATTCTTGGCAATGGATACTTATTCTTGATTGTGACTTTGTTAAGTTCTCTATAATCGATACAAAGCTGGAGTGTTCCATCATTCTTCTTTACAAACAAAACTGGCGGATAAATCCTTTGTCCAATAAATCTTGCAACTGCATTTTCAATTCTTTCATCTCAACTGGCGACATTCTATACGGAGTCTTAGAAATGGGTTGAGTTCCCGGTGCTACTTCAATTGTAAACTTAATTTCACGATCTATTAACTGTCCTGGTAATTCTTCTGGAAAGACATCTGGAAATTCACAGACAACTGGGATCATGTCGGTATTCCTATTCACCACCTGCCCCTCTAGAACACTGCATAAGTACCCCTGACACCCTTTTTGAATTAATTTACAAGCCCTTGCTGTGGAAATTAAATAAGGTGGAGAAGTCACTCCATGTCCCTGAAAGGTAGACCCTGATTGTCCCGGAGGGTGGAAACTGATTTGTTTAGTCAAACAATCTATAGTTGCACCATATTCACCAAACCAGTCCATTCCCAGAATAATATCAAAATATGCCATATCGAGAGGTAACAGATTGGCATATACCCGGATATCTCCAAGTTGGAGTTCACAAGCAGCATATATAAAAGTACAAATCATAGGACCTCCCAAAGGCGAAGATACACACAACATATAAGACAGTTTTTCTTCAGTTTTATCTAAATTAGGAGCAAATAGTTTCGACACAAAAGAGTGGGTAGAGCCAAAATCAAATAATACGTGAGCGAAATGACCGTGAACGATAAATGTACCTGACACCACCGTTGCCGCATTTTGCACATCTCCCGGAACCAATGCGAACACCCTGTCTTGTCTCGCAGTGTCTTTATTATTAGTAGGTTTAACAGTTGTCTTGGTGTTAGAAGTTGGTGCAGACCCCGCTGAACTTGTAGTGGCTCTATTATTGCTTTGTTGATTTCTTTGAGGGCAATCCTTGATCAAATGACCCGTCTTGCCACACTGAAAACAGGCTCCAGACTTCCGATAGCATGTTCCACGATGCTTCTTCCCACATTCCGGACAAGTCGGTATTGAATCCTGACTAGGGGTAGAAGTATTTGAACTCCCTAAAGTCTGCTTTTTGTTTGGTGGAGTAGGTGATCCCTTCGACCATTGAGTATTTTGCCTCTTCCCTTTCCATTCCGAAATTCGACTCTGAGTAGCGAGATTCCCTTCCGCTATAACGGCTCTTTCCAACACATCAACGTAAGTAGGTAACTTCAACATGTTGACCTTATCCAGGATAGCGCTCCGTAATCCCCCTTCAAATTTGCGCGCCTTCTTATAATCCGTATCCACCATATGGGTGCAAACCGAGCTAATTCTGCAAATTGGGCTTCGTATTCAGCGACGGTTTTGTTCCCTTGCCTGAGAGTTTCGAATTCCGTTACCTTCTTATCCCGCATGCTTTGAGGGAAGTACTTGTCCTAAAACAATTCCAAGAATCTGTCCCATGTCAACCATTGGTGTACAGTTCTCGTAAGCATCCACCATCTGCGTGCCTCATCCTCAAGAGTAAAGGCAGCTAATTGCACCTTTTGAGCTTCTGTGCAGGGAAAAACTTCAAATAACTTCTCTATTCCCAACACCCACGCTTCAGCTCTCATTGGTTCTATTCCTCCTTTGAAGGATGGCGGTTTCATCTTTTTAAACTCCTTAGTAAGGGTGATAGTCCGGTCTTCAGCATGGAAATCTTGTACTGCCGGTGGAGGTACCAGTGGTGGGGGTGGTTGTTGCTGTTGTTGCCGTAGGGTCTCTGCCATTTCCATAATCATTCTCTCCATTCTATCCAGCCGTGCAGAAGTAGCATCTTCTGTATCTTCCGTCCTTGTCCTCACCATTGCCTACACAATAATCATTTATATATAATAGACATATTTCAAAAGTGTTAGCATTATCAGAGTAGACTTAACGTTGCCATCGCTCTTTCATATACTTTCAGGATGTCATGCAAGATGCCTAAAGCTTTTCTAGACACCCTAAAGCTCAATGGATCCGTGTGTGAGATAGCAACTCGTGCTCTGATACCACTTGTCACGCCCCTAACTTGCCCCTAGAATTTTGGGCATGACCCATTCAAAAACAGACATAAAACCTGGTATATATAGCATATGGGGCCTTGTCGGAAGCACATAACATTAAAAGAACACTAAACCAACAAACTCCATTGAGCTATTTCTAACATGCCAGGATCTCATACATCACATGCATCATAATATGTCGATAGAGTCCAAAATAAATATTTCTTAGCAGTACATATACTCAAACACATATACAGACCCAGCCTTAGCATCGGGCATGTAACAAAAACTGTTGAAGTTATATACATTCAACCTTGGAAGGATAACCAAGAAGTAAGCCAATTATCTCAATAAACTTCACAAAATAAGTGGCCTCAAAAGTGCTTGGGTACACGAAGGTTGACAAAAGAAACCGGGCGTCATGGTTTAGGATTGACCACCTGGTTGATTGCCTACAGAAACAGACATAACAGATAGTGAGCTGGGCTCAGTGAATAGTAATACATGAAAGAAACAATGCTCAACTTGAAACATGACATATATCAATACATATGGAAGTGCAGAGATTACAAAGTTAGCCTGATTCTGTATTCATCTTATAATGGCCTTAGGCCTAATCTTGAACATAACAGCTTGACATATCACATTCTTAATTCATAATGGCTTGAAGCCCTTGAGCATGGTGGCATAATGCCCCTGAACATGGTGGCAAGGTGCCCTTAAACATGGTGGCACAAGGCCCTTAAACATGGTGGCATGACGCCCTTAAACATGGTGGCACAAGGCCCTTAAACTTGGTGGCATGACGCCCTTAAACATGGTGGCACAAGGCCCTTAACACATGGTGGCATGACGCCCTTAAACATGGTGGCACAAGGCCCGTGAATATGCTTATACGAACTCAAGAGGTGTCTCACACGGATTCTAGAGGTGGCTCACGTCGTAGCACTTAGTTCCGTGTAGCACTTTGTTTCGTATCATAATAACTTATATTGGATGGCCGTAGGCCCAGAGTCTTATAGCATGAGGGTATTTTATCTCTCCCATTTCTTTCTTACATACTTGGAACATACTTGAACATTAACGTACATACTTGAAACATTAACATAGTTGCGTAAACGAAATGCTAATGAAGAGCATTAGCCCTATGTAAAGTAGATAATGATATTACTACTCACAGTGTTGCGATGATGTGCTTGTTCCTCCCGGAGTGTGCCCTGCACACATTCAACCTTTACAATTTAGTTTCCTTTTCATATCAATTCACTTTTTGTTTCGTTTCACTTCGAAGGAATTTATACATATTAAAAGGCATCAAAGACATATTCCGACAACATTAGAGGGTTCTACACGCAAAACGGAGCGATCCATGTTTTTCATCATGGGCCGCACGTGCGGCTGTGAGCCCCGCACGTGCGGCAAGCTCTCCCATACGTGCGGCAAAATGCCCCGCACGTGCCTTTTAGACAGTGGCTGAGCCCCTATTTTTCACCATTTCCCGCACGTGCGGCAGCACCTCCTGCACGTGCGGCCATGACCCCCGTACGTGCGGCGATTCTGCTCAAAATTGTCCGAAATTCTTACAAAATCCCAATCTTTTGGTACATCCTCACAAGGCTCATTTTAACATTTTTAGTTGGCAATACATAGCCTAAAATTCATGTTACAAAGGCTTCAAATACATACATTAAACTAGATAAACGCTAATTCTTGAACCCTTAACTATAATCAAAGTTCCTTTTTTCATCAACATCACATATACCATCACATACATATATAAGGTAAGTTCATCATGATCTTTCATGAGAAAGTAAGAAATCAAAGTAAGAAATCAAAGCTAGTTCTCCACATACATACATAAGCAACTTAGTTCAAACTCATCCAATGGATAAAACATGATCCAATACACCTTGGGTTCAATTATCATGGTTGTATCACCCTCAAATTCAAGAGAGGAATTATAAAAGTTAGACAAACTTACCTTGAGTTGAGATCTCCCAAAGTCTCTCTAAGTTGTTCAATCTCTAGCCTTTAGTGAAACTCCCTTCTCATCTCTCTCTATTCTTACCCTCTCTATTCTTTTCCATGAAAATGTGTTGAACTAGGTCCAAGGCTCCAAGAACACACATATATGTATAAGAGCTAATAAAACAAAAGTCAATCGTTTAAATCATCCGAAATTGAAATTTCCCAAACATGCTTAATATTACCTAAAAATTATGCTGATTACATATCTAAAATCAATTTCAGATAATTAAGCCTTGAAGGCCTCCAATTTCGATTCAAACCTTCTAATGTAACAGATACTTTTCTTGTTGAACAGATAGACATTCTTAAACATATGCTTTAAACATGGAGTTAACTTTCTTATCCCTAATTTCTCATGGAATTACACAGTAAGCATCCAAAATCACAAAATAGGATCGGAAAATATAACAAGGAACATGTACGAGGGTCGGGTTATTACACATGCGGTCTACGCAAGCCATGAAATTGAACATAGGCATGCGGTCTACGCAAGTCAAAACATGCGGTCTACGCAAGTAATGGAATTGAACATAAGCATGCGGTCTACGCATGCAAAACATGCGGTCTACGCAAGTAATGAATTTGAACAAATATGCGGTCTACGCAAGCAAAACATGCGGTCTACGCAAGTAATGAATTTGAACAAATAGAATGCGGTCTACGCAAATAAAACATGCGGTCTACGCAAGTAGTGAAATTGAACAAATATGCGGTCTACACAAGCAAAACATGCGGTCTACGCAAGTAATGGAATTGAACAAGAGACTGCGGTCTACGCAAGCAAAACATGCGGTCTACGCAAGTAGTGAAATTTGAACAATCATGCGGTTTACGCAAGCAAAACATGCAGTCTACACAAGTAGTGAAATTTGAACAATCATGCGGTCTACGCAAGCAAAACATGCGGTCTACGCAAGTAATGGAATTGAACAAGAGAATGCGGTCTACGCAAGCAAAACATGCGGTCTACGCAGGTAGTGAAATTTGAACAATCATGCGGTCTACGCAAGTAATGGAATTGAACAAGAGAATGCGGTCTACGCAAGCAAAACATGCGGTCTACGCAAGTAGTGAAATTGAACAAGAGAATGCGGTCTACACAAGCAATACATGCGGTCTACGCAAGTAATGGAATTGAACAATTATGCAAAATGCAAACAAAACATGCGGTCTACGCAAGTAATGGAATTGAACAACTATGCGGTCTACGCAAACAAAACATGCGGTCTACGCAAGTAATGAAATTGGACAATTATGCGGTCTACGCAAACAAAACATGCGGTCTACGCAAGTAATGAAATTGATTACAAACATGCGGTCTACGCAAGCAATACATGCGGTCTACGCAAGTAATGAAATTGAATAAATATGCAAAATGCAATGAGATGCGCAAAACCGCGCGATGCGTTAGACAACGCGAGTGCACAAGACAGTGCGATGGTTTGAAGTGCACAAAACCGTGTGATAATTTGAAATGCACAAAATAGTGCGCTAATTTGAAATGCACAAAACAGTGCGATTGTTTGAAATGCACAAAACAGTGCGATAATTTGACATGCACAAAACAATGCGCTAATTTGAATTGCACAAAACAGTGCGATAGTTTGAAATGCACAAAACAGTGCGATAGTTTGAAATGCACAAAACAGTGCGATAGTTTGAAATGTACAAAACAGTGCGATAGTTTGAAATGCACAAAACAGTGCGATAATTTGAAATGCATAAGACAGTGCGATTGATATGCGATACACGTGGGGCAACTTTTGAATTTCGTAAAAGCCAAAAGGATACGAAAAGGATACACCTTGCACGAATTCGAGCGTCACGCACAGAAGATACGACCTGAGGTCAAAACGGAGGCCGGTTGAGTGTCGGAAATGCACTGTTTTGGGCACTAAAGGCCCCGGACCCCACACATAACTCAAACAAAGGGTGTAGTAGGCTTCAAAATCACTGTAGGAGGCCACCGGATTACCACCGGCCATCAGAAAGAGTCACCGGCCGTCCACCGGCCATCATACAACTCCACCGGCACAATATTTTGCCGACCGGCAAAGAGCGTTGCCGACCGGCAAAGAATTCCTGTGTCGGGGTAGTTCTGTCATTTCGGCACGGGTCTTTTAAAATAGGGTTTCTAACCCTATTTTTTCACTTCTCCTTTAGTCGAAAATTGCCTCCCTCTCTCTAGAGTGTTTTCTTCCCTCGATTCTCGCCTTTTCTTGCGTTTTAGCTCCCATTTCGTCGTTCGATTCGCGATCTCCTTCACGTTTCGGACATTTTCAACCGAACGAAACTTCGTTTCGGCGTTTCTTTCTTGATTTTTGCCACTCGGGGCTTGTTTTCCTCGAGTTTTCCTCGATATCCGTGCCTTTTCCGCACTCCGACTTTTCCGGCCTTTTCCGACCCTCACGGGGTTTGACTTTTTGTTGACTTTTCGTCTTCTTGCCCGGTTTTCCATCTTCCGGCCATTTTCATATCCTCTTCGAGATGGCGGACGATCTTCCACAAGGCGGAGCCCCTCCCGAGCTCGAGATGGACCCTGAGGCCGAGCCCTTGCCACTCCGCGTCCGGCCGTTCGATCCGGAGACCTACAGGCCCGCAGTTCACGTGATGCTCCCCGACGGACTACGCCAGTTCAGGAGCTTTGATAGGCACGTGCCTCCCGAGCTACTACTGCGTGAGCCTACCTCCCACCTGTCCTTCGGCGCTTCCGAGGTAACTTTCTTTCTCTGCTTTACTTTCTGCAATGTAGGATGCAAAACTGCCGTAGCTAGTTATGCTCTTTAACTGCTTTAGCTCAGAACCTGTTACTGTAGTGATTTAACTACGTGCAACTGATATCTGCTCGAGACTGGACAATGCACACACACGCACTAGCCACTGAATCACCCGAACACACGACGCACACTGTCTATTTCATGCATACACCCTGGTAACCAGTATTTGCTTGAGTCTGAAAATATGCACACATGCTATACTGTACTGAACCACCGAACACGGCTGACGATCACAGTGTAGTTTCACTGTAGCACACCGGCACCCGTTATCTGCGTTGAGTCTGAAAATATGCACACATGCTATACTGTACTGAACCACCCGAACACGCTGACGCATCACACGTTGTAGTTCACTGTAAGCACACCGGCACCCGGTATTTGTTTAAATTTGTTAAACTTGCACACATGCTGCATACCTATATGCTTCTTAGAACTGCATTTTGCTTATTGCCTCGCAATTGTTGTTTTCTGTTTACAGGGGGATTCCCATACCATCTGTGGGTATGGGAATACCGGCGCTCGGGACTGGTATGCCGAGCTTCCCGATGCGGTTCGCCACATCGTGGACCAGGCGGGCTTCACCGCTTTCTGCAGGGGACTATCCAGACTCACGACCTGCAGGCCCTTGCTCGCCACTCTAGTGGAGAGGTGGTGGGACACCACCGACTCGTTCCATTTGTCTGCGGCGGGAGACATGACGATGACTCCTTATGATTTCTCGATGCTCACAGGCATCGGGGTAGGGGGTGATCTGATCCCCTTTGATACTGACATGGACGAGTGGACTGCCGCTCAGATCTATCTGCTTGGTGAGGCGCCACCTCTCACTCGTCTAGGCTTTGTTCGTTATTCCTGGTTCGAGGTGCAGTTCAGGGTCCTGCCCGCGTTGGTGGAGGAGCCGCAGATGACTCAGGAGGCCGTGGAGAGGTATGCGCGCGGCTTTCTCATGTTCCTGCTGGGGACGACCATTTTCGCCGACCGGGCGAACACAGTGCCCCTCTGCCTACTTAGTGCTTTGGTGGACGTCAGGAGGATCTTGCACTATGATTGGGGTGGCGCCGCTCTGGCTACACTCTACGGGTATATGAGCTCGGCTTCCCGTGGTAGCGGACAGTTGCTCGGAGGCTACTGGCGTGCTTGGGAGGTACGTTTCTTTCCCGCTTTTCATTTCTGCTTTTCTATCTTCTGTACTTTGTACTGTATTCTGTATTGCACATACTCTAGTCTGCTTTTTACTAACTGTATACTGCACACGCGGCACACACATACACTCTGCTTTACACTGACTGTACACTGCTCACACTGTACACAATATACTGTCTGCGCAACACACGGTCCTGCCATTTCTGCTTTATTCTGTATTTTGCTCTTATCTGATAATCATATTGATGTTTTCCCTGCAGTTGTGGGTCTACGCCTACTTTCCTAGGCTTGCACCTGTGCCAGACACGGAGACCCCTCTCGTCGTCCCGTTCTCGCGACGCTTCGACGGGAGATGCGTGCGGAGGCCGCGAGAGACATTTAGCTTCTTTCGCCGCTACTTCGACACTATCACCCCTGCCGAGGTATGTTTTATTTCAGAATTTATCTTAGCTTTGCTTTTCACTGCATACTTCAATAGCGATAGATAACAAACTGTATGCCACTTTCAGACCACATGGCAGCCTTGGGCTCCGTTGCCGGCGACGATTCGGGACCGATTTGCCGGTGCTGAGGAGACCTCGCGTTTTCGGATCTTACTAGAGGGCCTGGTCTGTCGAGTTTGGTACCTGGGTGAGCGTTTCCTACGCCAGACCCTAGGGTTACCAGAGCAGATAGTCCCGGTTCACCCTCCTGAGGACATGAGGGAGACCGAGAGGCTCACTACCGAGCAAATGGCCGATTATACTATCGGCTGGGAGGCGACCCGCTTCAGAGGCATTGGAGACTACCGAGAGTACGTGCAGACGTACATTATGCGGTCTCTGAGCGGCGGCCGTCGAGCTGAGGGAGCTAGGCCCGTGGCGCCAACAGTTAGGGCGGGAGCGGGAGCTGGAGCAGGAGCATCGAGGAGGGCTCGAGTCCATGGCAGGGGCAGAGTTCAGGGAGGACAGGGGACCGGTTGGCCTGCTCTGCCCACTTTACTGACATACAGAGGGCAGGATGGGGCGACCTACCAGATCCCCTTCGCTCCTCCCCCAGCTGGTCATGAGTTAGCTGGCATCCCCGACTTGCCTCCGGTATGTATTACTCCATTTTGCATCTTGCATTGGCATTTCATTTTAGTTTGTTTGATATTCCACGGAATACTGATATATCTTGTACTTTTGCAGGCGTCTTCCGAGTACACCTGGCAGTCCGTGGAGCTGAATGCCTCCATGATGGGGATGCTACAGCGGACCTTTGACCTCCTGGTCCTCTACAGCATTCTGGTATGTTCTTCGGATCACAGCCTCAAATCACTCACAAGCTGATTCACGTAATCTGATGCACGACACAACACCTGACACACTGATCTCACAGCGTCTGATACACTGCATACATTGCATTCTGCACTGTACTCTGCACTGATAAACTGCTCACGGCATTCATACATTATACTCATACACCGCATTCTGCACTGATAGATTGTCCACAACATTCACACACTGTACTCATACGCTGCATTCTGCACTGATAGATTGTCCACAACATTCACACACTGTACTCATACGCTGCATTCTGTACTGATAGATTGTCCACAGCATTCACACACTGTACTCATACGCTGCATTCTGCACTGATAGATTGTCTACAACATTCACACACTGTACTCATACACTGCATTCTGCACTGTCAAACTGTCCACAGTATATTGATGCATTTGCCTTTTATGTACTTTTTCAACCTCCCTTCCAGATTCCCATGGTAGGAGGTGCTCCAGCTGGACCTTCCGTCCCCGCCCGAGGGAGAGATAAGGAGGGTAGAGTATTCCCCCACACCAAGGCGGGGCACACTCATGTCGGGAGTAGTTCGCGGGCTCTCGATGATGATGATGACGAGTCGGAGGCGGAGGCAGAGTCGGAGGCGGAGTCATCGGAGGAGGAGACCGGAGGCGGCACTAGCTCGGGCTCTGACGACGATGCTGATGATGCTCCTGGACCTTCGTCTAGGAAGAGGACTAGGACAGACCGATAGCCCTCGGAGTCGCTTGACATGGATATAGATTTTTGTTGTTTTTCTTCTTTTTTGTACTTTTCCCTTTTGTTGGTAGTCAGATTACCTTGTAATGCCGCAGGTAGATTTTTGTTTTCCTCAAAACTTTGTACTTAAAAAAAGATTATGCAATGAACAAACTTTTTGCTTAAAAAGTGTTACATTTACATATCTCATGTATTGCATCGCATCCCATCATGTTACACTTCAATGTAAATGTAATTGATCTGTGGTCTGAATGTTAAACATTTGCATGGTAATAATCGGATAATTAAACAGTCAACAGCAAAATAAACCAAGCAGCCCACTGCCTGATTCTGGACACACAGCCCTTACTCTGCTGGGGATTAATCTGCATACAGCCCAAAACACAGCATTCGGTTCATTCTGCACACAGCAAATCCTGAGCGAACGGCCCAATCTGACAAGACGGAGCTCAAAGATGGAACCGGTTGGAGTTGAAGCATGCTCAAATATAGAGAATGGCACAGCATTCTGAGTATAAACGATTTTTGAAATTAAATAAGGGTTTTTCAAACCGGGGTATCGAGCCTACAACTGAACACAGCGGGGAGGACTCAAACAAAAGGGTACACGACCTAAACACAACGAGACACGCTCGGAAAAGACCCA
>NW_021025214.1:1007868-1012868 GCF_004153795.1 Camellia sinensis
AATATCTACAAAAAGTAGATGCACAGTAGTCGGCCGTCCAAAAATGCCATTTTGGCAAAAGGGAGTGCCGACCGGCAACAAAGAATGCCGACCGGCAATATAGATTGCCGATGGCAGCAAAACACTAGCCGGTGGCCTTTGGCCATGGCCGGTGATGTGTGGGGATGCCTCACAAGGCATTCCCTCCCCCTCCAAGGCTAAACACAAGTGTTTGGTGCAAAACCAGACACTAAGCAGTCAAGTTCGAAGATTCTGAGGCAAGGCGCGTAGCCGAGACCTCCGCGAACTCCAAACGAACACAAACAAGGGTAATCACCAAGTGTTCCAATGGTGACGTCCAAGTCTTGAGGACGGTAAAAAATGAGGTGTCTACAATTACCTGTATTAAATGAAAAATAATTGAAAAATAATCAATAATTACATATTAATATAAAAATTCCAGTATAAAAATAACAATTCATCCATAATAAAAATATTCTTACATTCATTCATTACAACACATTACCAAAATTATCCCACTACATAATATTGCATAATACATATACAATGTTTAAATACATAATGTTGTTCACAATTGAAAATGACATAAATCAAAAACAAAAGTTTCCCTCATGATTCTTCTGTGGGTAACAAAAACAAAAGTAAATCGCAATCTTCACACGCCTGTATTCCACAAGAAGCAAATTGCTACTCGAGAAATATCTAAAAACAAAAAATAAAAATAATTAATGACAATATAATTATGTGTTAATATTTTAATTACAAAAAAATATAAAAAATTAACTATTATATAATTACAAAGATAATTAAGTAAATAATTTTGACTAGACGGAAATCCGGCTCTAACTCCTAAACCGAGAACCCGATTGGAGTCCTGTCTTCTCCCACAAGTCTTTCATGCCTAGACGGTCGTGTGTGCCAAGTTTCGTGCTAATCTGGTGCTGTTTGGAGATTTTGGTGCGTCAACACCTCCAATTCAAATTTCTTAATGAACTACTTTGCCTAGAGTGAAATTCGGCTCTAACTCTCAAACTGGGAACCCGATTGGAGTCTCGTCTTCTCCCACATGTCTCTTGTGCCTAAGCGGTCGTGTGTGTCAAGTTTCGTGCTAATCTGACGCCGTTTGGAGATTTTGGGGCGTCAACACCTCCAATTCAATGAACTAGTTTGCCTAGAGGGAAATCCGACTCTAACTCCCAAATCGGGAACCCGATTGGAGTCCCGTCTTCTCCCACAAATCTCTCGTGCCTAGGAGGTCGCATGTGCCAAGTTTCGTGCTAAACTGACGTTGTTTGGTGATTTTGGGGCGTCAACACCTCGAATTCAAGTTTCTTAAGGAACTAGTTTGCCTAGACCAAAATCCGGCTCTAACTCCCAAATTGGGAACCCGATTCGAGCCCCGTCTTCTCCCACAAGTCTCTCGTGCCTAGGCGGTCGTGTGTACCAAGTTTCGTGCTACTCTGACGCCGTTTGGTGATTTTGGAGAGTTAACACCTCGAATTCTAAGTTTCTTAGAAAGTAGTTTGCCTAGAGAAAAATCCAGCCCTAACTCCCAAACCGGGAACCCGATTCGAGTCCCGTCTTTTACCACAAGTCTCTCGTGCCTAGGCGATCGTGTGTGCCAAGTTTTGTGCTACTCTGACGCCATTTGATGATTTAGGGGCATTAACACTTCAAATTCTAAGTTTCTTAAAAAACTAGTTTGTTTCTTAAGAGTGAAATCCGGCTCTAACTCCCAAACTGGGAACCTGATTTGAGTCCTGTCTTCTCCCACAAATCTCTCGTGCCTAGGCAGTCGTGTGTGCCAAGTTTGTGCTACTCTGACGCCGTTTGGTGATTTTGGAGCGTTAACACCTTGAATTCTAAGTTTCTTAATAGACTAGTTTGCCTAGAGTGAAATCCAGCCCTAACTCCCAAACCGGGAACTCGGTTTGAGTCTCATCTTCTCCCATAAGTCTCTCATGCCTAGGCGGTCGTGTGTGTCGAGTTTCGTGCTACTCCGACGCTGTTTAGTGATTTTGGAGCGCTAACACCTCGAATTCTATGTTTTTTAAAAAACTAGTTTGTCTAGAGTGAAATCTAGCTCTAACTCCCAAACCGAGAACCTCATTTGAGTCCCGTCTTCTCTCACAAGTCACTCGTGCCTAGGCTATCGTGTGTGCCAAGTTTCGTGCTACTCCAACGCCGTTTGATGATTTTGGGATATTAACACCTCAAATTCTAAGTTTCTTGAGAAATTAGTTTGTTTCTTAAGAGTGAAATCTAGCTCTAACTCCCAAACTGGGAACCCAATTTGAGTCCCGTCTTCTCCCACAAGTCTCTCATGCCTAGGCGGTCGTGGGTGCCAAGTTTCGTGCTAATCCGAAGCCGTTTGGTGATTTTGGAGTGTCAACACCTCGAATTCTAAATTCTATGATGCCATGAACACATCAAAATGCTTGTATTTTTTGACCACTCAAAATCTCATATTAATAGCTAAGGGAACAATCAAGATTCAACTACCTACTATGTTTGCATCCATTAGTAGTTTAGACACTAGATTCAATTAAATTAATATAGTAAACCATCAATATGCATTGAACATAATTTGCTATAAATCACATTAATATCAATAGTAAATGGAAAGCTACATCAAAGCATGCACACATGCAACTCTAGATGTGGTAGCAAGCAACTTTAAATCATTTATTTGAAGCATTTGCTCAACATGAAGTTATTCCAGGATATTAAAAAAATAAAACAATGAAAAGAAAATAAGAAAAGAAAACACAAAATGCACGAATGCATTTGTAGGAAAACTTGTAGCAGAAAAACCAAGATAATTGAAACTCACTTTTTTTCCCAACAGTGTTTCACCAACTGGCTCTCCAAGTAGCTTCTGCTTTACAGCAATGTGCATCTCATTCTGCAATAATAGCAAAATAACAAAAAACCAATTCACGTAAACATGACTTAAATTTCATACAAAAGTATGTGTTATATATATGATATAACCACATATACAAAGAACAATGTCTCACAAAAGAATAAATTTTACCTTTTTAGTACTTCCATAGAAGTTTTTTTTTAACACATGCTTGTTATACTGTGAATGACACACTAGGTGGAAAAATAGTGTTGTGATGGGGAATCAGAACAAACACAAAGCCCACAAAGATAATACTTAGTTTGAGCTAAAGCCTATGTCTATAGGTGAAGAATAACAGAAAAATTTCAATTTTGAAGTAGTGAATACAATGAGTCGAATCTCACTAAAACCCCAAAATAACCCTCGTATACGAGATTTGAGTAATACCAAACCGGGTCAAAATAGGCCCAATATATGCTCACTACGGGTTTCAGGCACAATCCTGATTAAATTCAAAAAAATACCCACAATAGATAGAGATACCCTAACCATAACAATCAAGTGTGATTATTATTGTGAATTATAGAGTTTAGATATACAAATTTAGAGATCATTACTTTCCAGCTAGCCTTGGTATTCAAATAACACTGACTTATTAATAGGATATGAAATATAATGATAATGCATAAACTGAATCTAGCCTTGCCTAGATGGTGTTTGTGTGAGTCATAACAATTGCAGTATTAAAACTTAGCACACCATTCTGTGTTAACATGTAGCAACATTAGCATATTATTTTTTGATGTCATGCGTAACCATTAAGTGCTTATTATAAAGTGTAAGTGCAACTTAATTAAAATTGAGAATCTAAATCCCGTTAAGTTGGAAGGGAATTAGAAAAACTAATGGTCTGATGTGTCAACGCATAAGGAGGACTTGAAGACCACATTAAATTTAGTTAGTTTGTAATCGAAATGTTTTACTAGATTTCGAATCTCTAGCTTTAAATATGTTTCTTTAAAGAGTTAATTGATAAAGTAAAAAGTATATTGTGATTAATTTTTTACTCAAAATACTAGATAATGTTTTACTCGAAATGTCTCCCGGTTATCAATATATTTTCAATTGATTGATAAAGTAAAAATCTTAAGATACAATTGTGATTAAAAGTATATTGGAACAAATAAGCATATATTTGTTTGAGGATGGAACATAATGACTTGTTTGGATGAGTCATGGTTCGTGCAAGTATTGATTCACACTAAAATCAATGACAAATGGTGTATTTCTCAAGACTAATGTCGATAATTTTTATATTTTGCAAGCAAGCTATGTTACACATGGTCAATTGTCCATTTTAAGAGAAGAGTAGCACCATCACCAACACATGCGTAGAGGTCAAACCCAATTTGCTTGTGTACTACTTAGGATTTAAACTTTGGTAAAAAAAAACCTACCGATACACTTGTGAGTGTGAGGTCAACTTAGTCACAAGTCCAACTCCATAACTTTGACAATAATAACTTTCTTTGTTCACTACTTGGCATATGTGTTTTGTATATTAACTTCACAAGAAAGCAAAATAATAGAACTCCTCCCAAGGTTAGTTTGAAAAATCAGATTAGCTTCTATTTAGACTCATGTGATGTTTAGAAAGCAAATAAAAAAGTTATTTTTTAACTGAACAAGTCAAAATATTAGAAAGAGAAGTTGTTTAAAAGTCACATAAGAAAAAAAAAAGCCTAAAATTTTCAATTCAAATTCTATAAGAGAAGTTTTATAGCTGCTGTTGAACTTACAACTTCACTCACAAAATTAACTGTATTTTGAATCAAATTGGAGAGAAGCCATGTCTTCAAAAATAACATTTTTAAAAAATCAACCATCAGCTCATTTTAACCCAATATTTTACCCCTAATGAGCCAAATCTATCATTTTACCCTTATCATCTCAAAAGTCATCAAATAATCCAATATGTTAACATAAGGTACAAAAATTGCTCGTGTGAATCAAATAAGCAACAGTCCAACACTAGAACACACTTGAATGCATAAATTGCTCAAAATTTCAATCAACTTACTGATTCCTCGTGTGATGCTGCGAACGCGAAAACCGACCGGTTCCTGAAGCCATGACGACGGAGAGGAACTAG
>NW_021025214.1:1015368-1139199 GCF_004153795.1 Camellia sinensis
TTTTGCGACTACAGTTGGTACAGTCGCAAAAACTCTATTTTTTTGCGACAACAATCTCTGCCATCGCAAATACTCTTTTTTTTTTTTTTTTTGCAACAGCAATTTTTGCCGTTGCAAATACTCTCATTTTTCGCGACAGCATTTTATGCTGTCGCAAATACTCTATTTTTTGTGATGGCAAGTTGTGCCGTCTCAAAAAGTCACATTTTTTGGCGACGGCAAGTTGTGCCGTCGCAAAAAGTTTCATCTCTTAAGCCCCTTTTTCTTGTAGTGTATCTCTATCTTTTTATGAAAATCTTCTGCTCAATGCAATTTGAAAGCACAATAATTCAACAACGTCAATGTAGTTCAAGGGGTAGTAAATACGACTCAGGTAATCCCTAGGTTGGTGTCTGCAAGTAGGCATATCAAGCATTACCAATCGCCACTTTACTAGTTGCTAACAAGAAGGCACGTGCTATCTCCTCCGCACATGGTTTCAATATTTCACCATGGACACTTAGGTCAACTTAACCAATACCAACTACACCCCTATTCAAACTTACCAACGTATTTACCATAAAAACAAGTCAAAATGATCTTGTTCTACAAAACAATTCCTTAATCGAGGAAACAATTTTCCAATGCAAGATTTGAAATCAATTATAACAAAGATTAAATGGAATGACAATGCAACATGCAACAATGCATGAATAGAATTCCATTTTTCAATTCCGCCACACAATCTCCCATTGTGATCAAATTTCCACATCTCTCATCAATGTAACATCACAATACATTTTCCAAGAGATAATATAACAATATCAACATACTTGTATTCTCTACACATTAATCATCATTTGTAGACTTGGTCTTTCCAAGACAAACCAACAAATAGCTATTTATAAAGCTTCAAAATAAAAAAAAAAAATTCATTTCTCCATGAAATCTCTCATTTGATACAACTATAGAAATTTCTCCATTATTTATTTACATAACAATTTATCAAACATGAATTTCTCAATATCTCAACATTTTCCTAAAATCTCCAAATTTTAGGGTTTTCACCAAAATTAAGTTTTTGTTTTATTTTTGAAAAGATTTTTCAAAAACAACACCCACATTTAAGAACATAGCTCATACTCTCAAAAGCTTTGGGAAATATAGAAAAAAAATCCACTTTTAATATCATCCAGGGTTCATCAACCCAAAACCATGGTTCAATATGTTAAGAAATACTCCAAACATGCATAGACTTGCAAATACATATATATAACTCTAAGAATGTCCCTACCTCAAGCTTAGAAGATGGAGGAAATGAAAATCCTAAAACTCAATGTTGAAGAAAACTCAATTCAATCTGTGCAAACGTAGCCCTTGTCGATTTGATATAAAAAGCCCTATCAAATTCTTGAAGATTTTTTGCTAAATCCTAGAGAGAAGTTTGGATTTGGGTGTGTTTGTAGAGAGAAGGAAGAGAAAAGATGAATATATATATATATATATAGAGAGAGAGAGAGAGGTGAAAAAGTGTCTCAAACACGTTTTTGGCATCAGTTTTGAGGAAAATAGCACAAAATTTGAGACAGACGCGCCAAAATCTGCACGAGCAGTTCGAATTCCGCACAAGTGGAATCCCAAATCCGCACGAGCGAATTTTGTGCATCCATGGGCAATTTGCTCCAAAGAAACCCAGGACTTTTCATTGAAAGCCACTCAACCAATACCCAAAATCTGCACGAGCGATTTCTGCCCAGAAAACCCTTGTGTGATTTTGCTTGAGCGGTTGCCAAATTCGCATGAGCGGTTTTGCCCAGAAAGCCAAAAATTGATTTTGCAACTCAAAACTAGTTCCGGAGCCCAAAACTTAGAATTTTTAACCCCGAAATGTTAAGAGAGGTTATGTAAGAGAAGAAAAGAAATCTCAATGACCCAATATGATAATCAAAATGCCGAAAGTAAAACAAACTATCTTACTACGCAATGTCGATCAAGTCCAAGACCCCGAGACATCACAACTTTCCCCCCTTAGAAAATTTCGCCCTTGAAATTTAGTCACCCCTCTCCCCAACAACCTCCAATGAACAAAGACATTTCAACAATAGAAGGGCTCCCAGATATAACGACCACACTAAAGACAATAATTAATCCATAATAACAACAATTCAATAAAAGCATGGATATCTCAATCTTAACAACATTCCATTATCGTCACCAAAATTTCCCATGGGCTAAGGCTACAATACCAACAATCACTAATACAATAATTATAAGCATAAGTTGAATAACAATTATGAAAACTTTATAACAGTTCTTATGCAAAAAAAGACAACAATCATCATAACAACAAGTGGTTAATGATTTCAATGATTAATTCTCAAACACAAAAGGAAATTACAATCTAGAACAAGCCAAGCATTCTCAAATAAATCAGGATACTTGGAGCGCACTTCCACCTCCCGTTCCTAAGTTGCTTTCTTAACCCTATGGCGTCTCCACAACACCTTCACTGATGGTGTAGTCTTGCGCCTCAACACTTGTTCTCGGACATCTAAAATTTGAACCGGTCGCTCTTCGTATGAGGCATCCTCATCTACCTCCAAGTCAACCCAATCAAGTACATGTGAAGGGTTGCGTTTTTACTTCCTAAGCATAGATACATAGAACACGTTGTGAACCCTGAAAGTTGTGGCGTTAAGGCCAAATGGTATGACACTTCCCCAATCAATTCTAAAATCTCGAAAGATCCGATAAACCTTGGAGACAACTTTCCACTCTTACCAAATCTCATCAAACCCCATCTTGTCACCAACCTCAAAGGATAGAGGACGTCTTCTCTTATCGGTATAACTCTTCTGTTGGCTTTGAGCTGTAGATAACTTCTTTCGAATGAGAGTAACTTTATCGGTAATCTCTCGAACAATCTCCAGGCCCAACATTGGTGCATCACCCACTTCGGCCCAACAAACTGATGATCTACAACGTTGGCTATACAAGGCTTCAAACGTTGCCATCACGATACATGTCTGATAACTATTGTTATAGCGAACTTAATCAACGGTAGGTGTCTCTCCCATGACCCCTTGAAATCAAGGACACAAGCTCTAAGTATGTCCTCCAAAATTTGAATAGTACACTCTAATTGCCTATCGGTTTGAGGATGATAAGCAGTGCTAAGGGTCAACTTAGTTCCCAATGCCTCTTAAAGGCTTTGCCACAACCGGGTAGTGAAACGAGGATCTCTAATCGAAGCAATGGTCACAAGGACCCCATGAAGTCGAACTATCTCTTTAATGTACAAATCTGCCAAATAATCAATTGAGTTGCCGGTGCGCATCGGAATAAAATGAGTAGACTTAGTCAACCTATCAACAATCACTTAAACGGTATCATTGCCTCATTGTGTTCTAGGAAGTCCAACTACAAAATCCATGGTAACATGCTCACATTTCCACTCGACTATAGGTAAGGGTTGTAGCAAGCCTGTTGATTTTTGGTGCTCGACTTTCACTTGTTGGCAAGTAAGGCAGTTTGAAACAAATAAGGTGACGTCTCGTTTCATACCCCTCCACCAAAACTAACGACTAAGATCATTATACATTTTAGTGCCTCTCGTATGTATCGCAAGGCGTGAGTGATGAAATTCTTGGAGCACCTTATCTCTACAAGATTCCGACACAAACAAGTGATCTAGATACCTCACACTCAAATCCAAGTGGTTGTTCAAACCCTTCTCTTCCTTCCCGTTGAAGATCGTACCATGGATTGTCTCCACTTCATGGTCACCCCGTTATGCCTATATGACTATGCTAATCAAGGTGGGTGTAGCAATTAAAGTAAATAAGGTAGCACCCTCACTAGACTCGCCCAGATGTAAATCAAACTTGACGATATCACTTAGCATATTCCATTCTCGAATGGCCACACTTGTCACACTACTCACAGATTTCGGACTCAAGGCATCAGGTACTAAATTGGCCTTTCCTAGGTGATAATGCAATTCAAAGTTATAATCCTCCATAAATTCCATTCATGTCCGTTGGCTTAAATTCAAATCTTTTGGGAAAACAAGTATCTTAGACTCTTATGATCGGAGAAAACATCAAACTTCTCACCATACAAATAATGTCTCTAAATTTTCAAAGCAAAAATTATCGCCGCTAACTCTAAGTCATGGGTGGGTAGTTCTTCTCATGAGTTTTCAATTGTCGTGAACCATAAGCCACAACTTTCCCTTCTTACATCAACACATAACTAGGACCATCTTGGGACGTATCACAATAAACGGTATAACCTAGCCCCTTTTTGGAATTATCAAAACTGGTGTGGTGGTCAACCTAGTCTTAAGTTCTTGAAATGACTTTTCACAAGTCTCGTTCCATACTAATTTGACACCCTTCCTTGTCAACTTGGTCAATGGTGCAGCTAGCCTAGAGAAATCCCTTATGAAATGACGATAATACCCGTCTAACCCTAGGAAACTCTGAATTTCAAAAGCATTTTTAGGCTGTCCCCAATCTTGCATGACATCTATCTTAGAAGAATCTACAGTTACTCAATCTCCCGACACAACATGCCCCAAAAATCTGAATTTAGTCAACCAAAACTCGTATTTCTGGAATTTAGCATACAATTGGTGCATCCTAAGCAAGTCAAGCACTATCCGCAAGTGTTCCTCATGTTCCTCCTTGGAGGTTGAATAAATCAAGATATTGTCCACAAAGACGACTAGGAAACGGTCTAAGAATTCATGGAAGACTTGATTCATCAAGTCCATAAAAGAAGCAGGAGCATTGGTTAAACCGAGATGCATTATTAGGAACTCATAGTGGCTATATTGCATACAAAAATCCATTTTCTGGATATCCTCCCCCTAACTCTCAACTGATGATACCCTGATCTCAAGTCTATCTTCGAAAAACAATGAGACCCTCTAAGTTAGTCAAATAAGTCATCTATTCTAGGTAGAGGATACTTGTTCTTAATGGTAACTCGATTCAATTTTTAGTAATCAATACATAACCATAATGACCCATCCATCTTCTTCACAAAGAGAGTCGGCGCTCCCTAAAGTGATGCACTAGGGTGAATGAAACCCTTGTCTAAAAGTTCTTGGAGTTAGATCTTCAACTCATGTAATTCAACGGGTGCAAATCTATATGGTGCCATGGAAATTGGCATCATGCCAGGCACTAAGTCAATAGAGAATTCTATCTCCCGATGTGGAGGCAACCTAGTAAGATCTTCAAGGAAAACATTAGGGTATTCACAAACTACCCTTAGTAAATCACTCCGACCCATGCCACCATCATTGGGCAAGGAAGTGGCAAAGAGGAAAGTAAGCGCTCCCTGACTCTTAGAGTCAAACAATGGTGGAAACGATCTATCACCCTGATCATACAAAAAATAGAAACAATCCCCAGTAGGTCGGCATACGAACACTCGGTGACGCTGACAATCTATAGTAATCCTGAAGCGTGTCAATCAATCAATACCTAGGTCAAAAGAGTGCATGTCTAAGATGATGAAGTCAAAAGAGAGTTGGCGATCTATGACCTCAATCTCGCAACCACGACACGCTTGGCCCAATGCCACTCTACCCCCCACCGATGACTCAACCCACATGGAAGACTCCAATTGATCAATCTCTAAACCCAATGTAGAAGCAAAAGTAAAAGATATAAATGAATGCGATGCACCCATATCAATCAACACACTAGCCAAAGAATTGAACATAACAAAATTACATCTCACAACAAAGGATTCTAGCACTGTTGCGGTGCTGTAACAGTATACATGTGCCCTTGTGGCCTCTGATCAACTTGTTCATTCCTTGGAGCATAGGCTTGTTGCACTGATTGAGCCAAGGTGGCTCTCTAATTAGCTCGCGAGGTCTAGACTGAATGAGCCTGCTGATGGCTCTGAGTCTATCTCGACCTTGATGTGCCAGATGTGCCTTCCAATTGCAGGCAAGCTCTCCTCAAATGCCCTGACTGACCACATTGAAAGTATGTTGATCCTTGTCCCCTACTCTGGGATTAACGCTGAAATTGATTAGGTGGTGGTAGTGGTAACATCTGTTGTCCTCTCTCCTTTCTGTGGACATGCACTAGCCTTGTGACCCTGTTGGCCACACTTGAAACAAGTAAAGTCGCCCTGAGCATTCCTCCCCGGGCTAATACTTGGCAGTGGAAATATAGATCGACTCTGCTGTGATTGGAGCTGGAAAGAAGTGGAGCCCCTATGCTTCTTGCTAGGTCTAAAGTATCCTTGAGACTCTTGACCCGTAGACCTCGAACCCCGAAGTCTCTCCTCTTCGGTCTGCACTGTAATCTCCATATGTCTTGCCATCTCCACAAGACGGTCATAGTTCCGAATCATGTTTCTAGAAACCTTAAATAAGATTTTGGTTCTCAATCTTTTCTCAAATTTGATGCAACGACGTTCCTCTATTGCCACCAACTCCAATGCAAACTGGGACAAACTAGTGAAGGCCGCTTCAAACTTGGCCACAGACAGATTTAGTTGTTTGAGGTTTTGAAATTCTTGCCTCAGTCTCTTCCTAGCTATGAGAGGTAGGTATTTGTCTCAGAAAGCTATGACAAAAGCTTTCCATATCGGCCCCACTCTACTTTTGGCGTACATCCACCATTGGCCCACATCCCCTTTGAGGTAGTAACTCGCCAAAGTCATCATTCATTCAATATCATCAATGTGAATCATCTCAAATGCTCGAGCCACTCATTCGCCTTCTTGGGCTCTGGGCCACTATGAAACTCATCCGGCTTGGCCTACAAGAACTCTCGAGTAAGAAAGCCCGTCCTTGACTCCACGGCATTGTCTCGGGCTTGGTTCTCTTCCCTCAAGATGTTCACTAACTAACCTAAAGCCCACGTCATTTCTTGGGCTAGGGCACCCATATCGACCTGACCCGCTTGCTCTAGGACTCTCGCTTGTCCAAGTTGCTCTGTCATGTTAGCTTGGTCTTTCTTCTCGACCACATTAGCTTGGCTGAACCTTTCTTCTTGCACTGAAACCTCATGGACCAGTACTTCATGAACACGACCTCCCACCTTACCACCACGTGCCTTGTGAGGCCCCTAAAAATTTTAATTTCTTAAAAGTCCCTTACTTTTAAATTATTTCCTTGAAATCGCTCAATTTCTTAATTAATTACAATTTTAACCCTAGGATCAAAATACATGCATCAACTGAAACCTCGCAAACCCTAATCAATTTTGATAACTTAGAAATCATTAATACCCTAATACTAATTAATTGACTCCATAAACGTAGAATTACCACTTGAAAACCCTAGGTTTTTTTGATTTTTATCACGCTCGTCGGTTGATAGCCTTTTTATTTGAAACAAGAAATTCAAACTGAATTAGATTCTTTCACCCTAACTTAGTTAAATTCCACTCTAAAATAAATGTTCCAATTCATAAATTAAGGCCTTAGACCTCATATTTTATTTAAATCACAAATTGACCCCAAGTTAGTACCATTGTATATATATATGTATATATACCTCTTATTCATCAAATCTTTTGTACACAATATCTATGGAATTTGTACACTAAATAAATAGGAAAATCCCCCAAATCTCGAGCACGTGGCTAGCCATCATGCCTCTTAGGCTATAATCATTGTACTTTAGAGACAAATCCTTTAAATCATGGAAAAAGTATCATTGGTACCCCCAAATCAAGGAAAGTTGTCTTGTACTTGTAACTATCTTGGTTCTATTTAAGCCTAACCCTAACTAGATCATGCCTTAATACATGATTAGGCTCCCTAATGATCCTTCATTCCATTACATTCCAACTAAATACATCTCAATTCCATTCCATTCCAACCAATAGGCATTTTGGACCTTTTACACCAATTTTATTATAAAAACACCACCACCCTCCACATGTTACACATCTCATACACTCACACACCTACACATTCAATTGAGAGAAAGAAAGAAGAGGAAGAGAGTGAACTTTGGTAGTAGAGGAGAGGAAAAGAAAAGAAATTGCGTAACATTTCACTAGGCAATCAAGTAAGCCACAACATAACTCTCTCTTTTATTTTCATTTTTCAAATACATGCTCTTAGAATTTTCAAACATTCATTTCAGATGTGTTTTGATGGTATTCTTGTGTTAAAAATGAAAGGAGTTGAGCCTTGATTCTACCCTTCTTGTATTTCTCTTAATTGGTATAAGACTACCTTTTTCCATATCAAACTCTCAAAATTTCCAAAGGCACACATTCACCTTAAATTTCTGAGTTTAATACGTATTATTTAGCAAGTTTTCATCACAAGATAAGTGGAAAAATTTCCCCTAGTTGACCTCTTTTCTCACCAACTTTCTTGTTGCAAGAACTGTGCCAGAAAAAATTATTTTATAGCCAACTTTTGAAATTTCTAGAAAAATGTAGAAAAATCTTCTGGGCCTCAATTTATTGCAAACATCTTCCTTAAGGTGTTATCTTTAAACTAAAATTGGTTTCATTGAAAACGAGTGAGCGATTTATGATAAACACCAATTTTTGTAACAGTCGACGAATCTGGACAGCGTTGAAACATTTCTTAAATAACTAAAAATCTAGAAAAGCTATCACATTTCCGAAACATGTTCTGAAAACTAGATTAAATTATCTATGAACCATAGGAAGGCCGAGTTCGGTAAAAATCTAAAATAGCCATTTTGATTTTAATCTTTGAATGGTACTGAATCTGGAAATTTAGTTTTGCATGGGTGTTTTATGCTCTTGTGTTCATGAATATGCTTATTAGTACATGATCATGTCTTGGTATGATATTGAATGTGTTATGGTTATGTTCCTTTTCTTCTTCAATGGATGATGCTCATGCTTATGTAGATATTACTATCTTGTTAAGTTATTCTAACTTTAATTTAAGACGTCTAACTCAACGGGAAACTTAATTGGGGTGGTATTGGGTTTTCGATCACTTGAATATTGAAGAAATGATAATGTGTTATGTATGGATTGATGGGATGTGCTCCCTAATTGAAGTTTAAGTCTTGCCCAAGCAATTGTTGTGTAAACCCTAGAATGGAACAGATGTATTCAGACTCTTTGCGATGGTTTGATTGGAGAGATAAGGTTGGGTCCGGATAGGACATTCAGGAGGATAAAACTTTTTTTGGAAGGATAAGGTTGGATTTAGGAGATAAAACCTTTTTCTTTTCATTGTCCCTTTTGAGACCCTGCGGTTGGCGCTACGCGGTATATAACTGTTGGTAGGCATCCAAGGTTAGTTCTGCAACAAAGCAGCAAAATGGGGAGTTTCGAATAGTCCAGTGTCCAATTCTTGTGGTTGGGAGGATGAAATCTCTTTCGGGGATTTCTAGAATACTAACCACTAACATTATAACTTTTGTTTTCTATTTGAATGACATGTTCCTTTCCTCTATTATTGAAATTACTATTATTGACTTGAATATCATGCTTCACTACTTGGCTACTATAAATATGATGGTGTATTGGGTTGGGGAAAAGGAACGGGGTGTGTGTGCATTTACTGGGCATTTAAAGCTCATGGTGTTTCATGCTAGGTATTGAAGACTATTAGGCTGGTCGAAGGCAAAGCTGAAGCATTTGAGGACGTACGGCTACCCTAGGAGGATTAGAAACTAGTTTGTAAACGTGTTTGAGATTGTAAGTGATAGATCCCATGTTGTATTAAGACATGATTTGTAATTTGTATATATGTATAACGTTTGCAACCTATCCTCATACCCCGCCAAGTCATGTAAGCCTTGTGTTAATACCTTGTCAAGATTTGTCAAAACAGTAGCTTTGCTATCTAAGGCGGTTGGACTTTGAAGAGAGGCTATTTTGACTCCTCTGACCTTCCTGGGATCTTGCTTGTTTATTATCCAAAGGACTCATTAGTGACGTTTCCTACTCTTGTAACCTTAGATAAACTCTGTATTTATTGGTTAATATATTATCCGATGTTTCCGATTTTTGAGGCGCCACATGCTTGACGTCTTCCAGACATCCTAAATAAGGATAAGAATAAACAATTTAGCACACAATCGCATATGTGCTTGCACTTATTTCACATGTTCCATTACAATAATATTATAGATTTCCATTCCATGTAAACACATAGTTTCATTCCACATAAGCACTAAATCACAAAAACACATACGGATTACTCATTTACGATGAAATTTGTCCCACGAAATACCGAGAATTCTTATTAGAGCATTTATCAAGTGCCCTTCTCATAAGACCTTAATGAATTTAATAGGCACAAACAATTTCCTAAAAGTTCAATCCCATACCCATCTAGTCATATAAACACGTTATCACAAAACACCTAAAATATGAAACATCTCCTATTTTAGCGAAATGAACCCATTGTGGAAAAACGACCACTTCTTGTAAGCCTCAAGTATTCAAACCCGATAGCTCTGATACCAAGTTGAAACGCCCCAAGGAAATTAACACAAATAGGCACAACATCTTCTAACAACATGATTCTTATTTCCCAATGAATAGCTTCCATTGATTAATACATAAGGAATATAAGGCCTCATCATATACATCATCATCAAATCTCTAACATTTGTATTCATTATACTCTAGAGATTTACAAAAGGTTTCCCACATGCAATTATACATTCAACAATATTAGAATATGAATTTATAGCATGTAGCACAACACGACAATTGCAATTCAATGCCCTCAAGGGCTACAAATTCAAAGGCTTATGCCTGGTTACACAAAAATGGTTATCAAACCCATACATGTAAAACCCTTGGCTTATTAACAATAATTACAACAAAAGGAAAGATCTTTGTGCCCTCAAAAATACATTCCACGTCTTTAACTCGACAAAATTACCACATCTTTTCCTACACAAAATCTAATAAGGTGAGCAAAAAGCCTAGTAGGAAGATCTTAACAAAGTATATACATTTTATACAGTCTCCCGAGATAAATGCATATGCCATGTCATACTCAAAAACACATATCTCTATCTTTTTTGAAAATCCTGTTGTAGCTTGACTTTTTCGTGCCCCATTTCGGTAGTTGAAATAGCCCTACGGTTGGGATTCCCACGGTTTTGAATTTGATTCCACAAGTGCAATGTGAAATAGATAATCACCAAAGAGTCCAAATTCAACAAATCTTTTAGAAAATTGATCTTGAATCAAATTGTCAAAAATGAACTGCTTTGCTAGACACAGAGTTGCAACCTAAATATTTTATTTTTGTGAAATTTAGGAAACCCATGACTCGTGCCAAAGGTCATGTGTCCGTCCTCACCAAGATTGTCTCGGCTCGGGGAACTTAGGTACGAGAGGGGAAGGTCATGAATGAATTGAGCACCCCCGCTCACCCGATCAAAGATCGGCCTCTACTAATCATGATATGATTTTTATCAACATTATATACTCTTGTTCTGGTTTTTTAACTAACTTACTATGTGATGCGCACACACACAAGTATACACTAAATTGCAAGAATTAAAACACTTGATTCATGTTTGTTTTGAAAATTGTTTTGAATATGTACCACTTGAAAGGTGATCACATATGAACATTACTCAAATTGTTCCAATTCAAGCAATAAGCCTTCATCCACAGGCATTCAAGCAGTTTAACACTTAAACACTTAGCCTTATGATAAGCATGCTAGACATGGCAACATCAACATTCAATGCAATATGTTAAAGCGAGTAAAGGCTTAGCTAGTACTCTAAGCCAAAAGAGAAATGCGTTAGAAAAGTGTATGATCCCTAACTATGCAATATGACTAATGCAACACATGCAATATGCAATATAAATAGGATTGGCTACCTAACATATTATATGAAACAATTTGATAGCATGCGGTCTAAGCACGTATTCAACGAGGTATTAGACTAACAATGCAGTTAGAATGATGAACTGAGCCTCGGTGCATGCAATACAAATGGATGCAAACATGTAGAATGCTAAACGAAACCTGATGTCCCTAATTTAACCATCGTAAGCAGTTAAATAAAAAAAGAGAAAGACATGGGGTTGGAAGACATATACATTATTACATTGCACTCTCACGAAGGAGAGTCCGAATAAACTAACTAGCTAACTAATTAAGCTAAGCTAAGCTAATTAATTATTACAAACCGAAATGAATAATTAGCTAAACTACTTAACTAATTATTACAACAAATGAATTAACTAACTATTCTAGCTAATTAATGATTACAACATTACAACTAGTTAACTACTTTAACTAATTAAATAATTACAACGCACGTGCAATTAAAAGAAGTAATTAAGCTAAACAACTAACTACTCTGCCTCGGGAAATGAGGGATGTTCATGCACATGCTCGGTTTCCACCCGAAAAGACCACAGTTTTGCTTCCGGAGAGCCTCTGTTGCACAGAGAACACTTATAGTATTGCCCACTTGCAGAATAACTCTGCTCTGCCAAAGGAACACACTACTGAATTTTGCATCAGTGGCCGACCGGCCAGTGATGAGGCCCTACCGGCCACCAATGACAGTCGACCGGCCATTAAAGGTGGCCTGTATAGGCTTGACTTTCTTCGTGCCCCCCTTTCGGAGAGCTCGAATTGGTCCTGCAGTTCGGACTCCTATCACGGTTCTGAATCTAATCTCACAAAGTGCAATGTAAAACTGATAAACACTAAAGAGTCCAATCTGACAAATCGTTTTGGAAAATAGATTTTGAATCAAATAATGCCAAAACTGGACTACTTTGCTAGATTACAGAGTCACCATCTAAATAATTTATTTTGAAAAAATTTAGGAAGCCCTGACTCGTGCCAAAGGCCACATGTCCGTCATCACCAAAGTTTCCTCGGCTCGGGAACTTGGGTACGAGAGCGAAAGGTCCTGAAATGAGCACCCCCACTCGCCCGATCGAAGACCGGCCTTTACTAAACATGATATATTATTTTATAAACACATGTGCTCTTATTCTGATTATCAGCTAACTTTACTATGTGATGCACACAAACAAGTATAGACTAAGATTGCAAGAATTGGAACGAATTCAACTCATGTTTGTTTTTGAAAATGGTTTGAAGTTGCCACCCTCAAGTGGGCTAAAATGCAGATTTACCATCGAACATGATGGGCTTAAAACATGATTTGCCACTTCGCAAAGTGGGCTTAAAACATACATTCGTCGAATTGTTCCAATTCAAGTAACAAAGCCTTCATCCACAGGCATTCATGCAGTTTATCATTTAAGCAAATAGCCTCATGGCAAGCATGCTAATCATGGCATTACTCACACTCATGCAAGTATGCTAAAGCATAAAACTCACCGAGTACTCCGAGTCAAAACAGAAGATAGTTAGAAATATGCATGATCCTAACTATACAAGATGCCTAATGCAACACATGCAAAAATGCAACAAAACAGGCTCGGCTATCTAATCATGGTATATGATCGATTTGAACAACATATGATAAACACGTATTCAAAGAAGTGTATTGAAATACAATGCAGTTTGAATGATGCGCCGAGACTCAGTGTATGCAAGACAAATGAATGGATGCAAATATACAAGCATAAGGTATGCTAATCGAAACATAATCCCTAATCTAACCATCAAAAGCAATTAAATAAAAGGGAAAAAGACGTGGGGTTGGAAGACATGCACACGCACACTTATTGCAACATTGTGCCCTCGCGAAGGAGGGTCCGAATGAATGGGCGCTAAGCTAATCTAAGCTAAGCTAACTAAACTAATCTAATTAAACTAATTTGACTAATTATTACAAACCAAATGAATAACTAATAAACTAATTACTAATTATTACAACACTTAACTAATTAGCAACTAGTTAATTAAATTACAAATTCATGTTAACTAAACATGTAAAATACTAACTACACTACCTCAACTCTGCTTTAGGAAATTGAATATGCATACACTTGGTTTTTGCCCCGAAAAGTCCACCGGTTTGCTCTTGAGAGGCTCTGTTTGCAGGGTTACTCCAAGAACTTTCTGCTCCACCTTACCAAACCAATGCTGAGAACTGCACTAGTGGCCTACCAGCCATAGGAGGTTGCTATCGGCCATCTGCTGGCCAGAGAGAGGCACTGCCGGCCAAGGATGAAGCACTACCGGCCATCAGTGAGCCACTACTGACCACTGGTGTGCTGAATCACCACACTGTAACAAAGCACAAGCAGAGGAAAATTGAGGGTTTTCCAAGGATATGTTTGTACTGTGACCCTCCTCATCATCTCAAAACATCAAAGGAGTGGCACTCTTGGATCCAAAACCACCAATCAAGCATTTTCAATGCATGATGGCCAAAGGTCCAAGTTGTACACTTTCAATAAATGTACAAAACAAAGGCTCAAGTCCACTACCTTGTCGTGGATGATCAAAGGCAATGGAGACCAAGGAGATTGGTTCATTTCATCACTTTGAGTATGAAATGGACCAATCTTCCTTGTGTTCAATATAACGTCCGATTGAACACATGCAATGAAAACACAACATGCTTATCTTGTTCATGTTTTACTTGTCATGTTTTATTTACTCATTTTACATTACCAATCATTCTTTAACCGGTTAAGTCCAAGGTCAGTGTCCTCTAATGAGAGAGGTGTCAACCAAGGGGTGACTTAAGACATGAGAGAGATCATGCCTTTGGTTAGTAGAAACCCTCAAAAAAGGATTAAAATCATTAAGCACAAGCTCTATCTCAAGCTTAAACACAACCCTAAGGTTAACCAACCCTCAATGAAAATGAAAAAGTGATGAAATGAGGAAGGTTGCAAAGATTATATGTGTTGAAATTACATGCAAAATGATGTTAAAACATGCAAGCAACTCATGCACAACATGTTCAAGAGCCAAAAACATCAAACTAATGAAGAGTATTACACTATGAGCATGCAATACAAAGCTCAAAAGGGACCAGTAGTCCAAAACAGTCCTAAAACATTCTAAAATATAGCTTAAAATATTCTGAAATTAAGCTAACACAAGCTAGAATAAGAGGTTAAAACATGAGGCATGCTAGACTAGTAAGCAAGACAAAAGGATGGGAGGCTAACCTCTCCAATTTTGGACTTCAAAACATGTTTTTAGCCACTGAATTAGCTCTAAAAAACAATGTTTAAAAGCTTGAAAAAGATGATGCAAGGGTGGGAAACACAAGGGCAAAGGCCTCCAAAACAAGGTACAAAGAAGGGCTATCAACCCTTCAACCTTTAATGGCTTTAGGACCCAAGCTTCAGACCAAAAACATAGAGTTTTTATAGACCAAAATCAGTTGAAAGACATGCTAGAATGAAGACACAACTAGCTAAGACAATAAGCTAAAACATGAGGTTACACTACAACCATGCAAAAGACTACTCGTACAACACAAACAACTCAAAACAGAGCTAAAGCAGCCCAAATTAGAGGCAAAAACATGCTGAAAATAAGCAAAGAATAGCTAGACTAAGAGGCCAAAACAATAGCACAAGCTAGGCTATTAGGCACAATTGCACTATAAGCATACAAAGGAGGCCTCAAGGGACCAAACTAGCTCAAAACAGAGCTTAAACATGACAAAATAATAGCAAAAACATGCTGATATTATTGTATCAAATGCTAGAAAATCATGCTCACATGCTAGGCTATTTAGGCTTACAAACAAGACATAAGGAGGGGAGGCTACCCCCTCCTATTTTGGAGCTCAAAACATTGTTTTTATCACTGAAAATCCCCTAGAATTTAGTGGTTAAAAGAGCCAAAAAAGTTGCTTTAGAAAGCTTTGAAAGATGCCACAACAACTTAACAAGCAAAGAGACAAGAAGGGTGGACCACCCCCAAACTCAAAATAGCGTCAAACCACCATTTTTAAGCCTAAAAAATAGAGGTTCTTAGTTGAAAACCAGGCCAAAAATAGTACAAAAAGATGGCAAAAGCAAGTATGAAAACAAGCTTAAAGGGTAATAGTTATACCTCTTGAAGGGAAGAATGATTCTTGGCACCAATTCAAGCCAAAAGCCACTTAAGGAGCTCCAAGATAGCTTCAAGCAACTTCAACCCAAAGATGAACCACTTTGGTTAAGGGTTGATAGGTTAACTTTTGAAGTATACAAGCTTCTAAGCACAAAAGGTCAAGAGAGAGAAATCTAAAGAGAGAGGATTGTAGAGAGAGAGGTGGGAAAGAGATTTTAGAGAGAGAGAGAGGCTTCCAAACTTCATCCTAAATTGTTCTAACCTTGAAAGCCATAGAGAAGGCTCTCTCTATATATAGAAGAATGAGGCTTCAAGTCGAAAATATCCCAAAATGAATAGCTGGAACAGCTAGAACACAAATATCTGCAAAAATCTGACTTTTTTCATCAATGGCCGGCAAGGGATCATTGATGGCCGGCACATGTCCATTCTTGGCCGGAAATGGCCATTCATGGCCGGCACATGGCCAGAAAAGCCCATTCATGGCTAGAAACCTCCACCTCTGGTTGGCTAGAAAAATCTGCTTTTTAGGCCCAATTTCAAATGGGAATATATCCTTCATCTGGACTTCTTTGCAAGCCATTCTTAAGCCTAAATTGAAGCCCTAGAAGTCTTCTTTCCCATGGTGGCAGCCTCACATCACAATTCTAAGTGTGCAAGAAGATATTCCTCTTTTAGTAAAGACTACTCAGTTTCAATCCTACCCGGATTCATGCCCAACTTCTTCTCCAACTTGGTTTCTTCTCTCCACTCTAATTTTCTTCAAATCCAAACCTTTAAATAAGATTTTTTTAAAGATTTTTTTCAAATAGTTAACCGTTCTTCCATTCATTTCCACTTTATCCTTGGCCGATTTACCGAAAAGCGCAACATTAAATGAAATGCGAGCTTTGGAACATTGTAGGAACTTTTTTCAAAAATATTTTGAAAGAGAGAGTTTTAAGGTCTAAAATAATTTTAGTCAAAAGGCTTTGGTCCAAAAGGGGTGTGAGGTTGGGATTTGAAGCTCCTCTTGCTGAAGAAATCGAACTTTTGCACTGCACAACTTTCATCACCAAGTAAACAATCAGTGGCGCCCAAGTCTTAAGGGCGGTTAAAAATGGGGTGTCCACAGCCTGCTGGCCATGGAAAGTGGCTTGCCGGCCACTGCTACCCAGTTCACTTTTCTGCAATAGAGAACAAACAGAGCATGCACAGGATATTTTTAAGGGTTTGTTTGCATAACTCACCCGTCCTTTTCATGAACAAATCAAAGGAGTAGCAAGCTTGGTTCATAAACCATCAACTCAAGCAATTTCATTACATGATGGCTCATGAACCAAAGTGTGCAATTTCAATAAATGCAATAAAATGAGACTCTCAAAACCACCTCTCTATCATGGAAGATCAAGGGAAGTAGTGACCTTGGAAACTTGAATCATTTCATCACTAATGAGCATGAAATGCTTCAAGCTTCCACGTGTTCAATTAACGTCCGATTGAACACAACCAAATTATTATCTTTCACCATTTTAGTCCCAATTTTATTTACTCCATTTTAAATTACCATTCATTCTTAAATTCATTGAGTCCAATGGTGGGTTTAAGTCCTCTAAATGGAAAGAAGGCTCAAACCAAAAGCTGTTTTAGGCATGAAATAGACATCATACCATTGGTAATGAACCCCCAAAGGGATTAAACCATTAAGCATGACATCTCAATCTCATGCTTTAAACAAACAAGTTGTTTGATCCACTTTCAAAGCAAAACAAGAGCCAAGAAAGGAGGGAGGTTATAAAGATGATTAAGTGCTGAAAATAAGTGAGAAAAACATAAATAAATGCTATCAATTCAAACAAGATGGTGTCTAAGGCCTAGAACACCAAACTCATGAGGACAATTACACTATAAGCATGCAAAACAAAACTCAAATGTAACCAACAACCCAAAATAGTGCTAAAATAGTCTAGAATAAGTCCTAAAACATGCTGGAATTAGGCTAACAATAGCTAGATTAATATGCTAAAACATGGCACAAGCTAGGCTAGTAAGCAAGACATAAGGAGGAGAGGCTAACCCTTCCAAATTTGGACTTCAAAACATGATTTTGGCCACTAAAAAAGCTCTGAAAATCAGTGTTTAAAATCTCAAAAAAAGATAGTACAAAGGTGGAAAACACAAGGGAAAAAGCTTTGAAAACAAGGTGCAAAGAAGGGTGAACACCCGTCAATCTTTAATGGCCTTAAAGCCCAAGCTTCAGCCCAAAAATACAAAGTTTTTATAGCCCAAAAACAGTTGGAAAGTTGCAAGGATAATAGCAAATAAAACAAAGCAACAAGTAAAGCCTTATATCTCTTGAAGAGAAGACCAATTCTAGGCAATAAAACCAAGCAAACACTCCCTCTAGAGCTCCAACCAAGCTCAAAAGTACCTCAGCTCAAACATGAGAAGGTTTGGTTAAGGGTGTATAGACAAATGTTGAAGATTTGTAAGCAAAAGTGTAGGAATTTGCTAGAGAGAGAGAGAGGAAAAATTTTGCTCTAAATTTTCTAACCTTTAAAACATGAAGGGGGGGTCCTCTA
This sequence comes from Camellia sinensis, assembly GCF_004153795.1. Classification (NCBI taxonomy): domain Eukaryota; kingdom Viridiplantae; phylum Streptophyta; class Magnoliopsida; order Ericales; family Theaceae; genus Camellia; species Camellia sinensis. The sequence continues at coordinate 1,033,878 of NW_021025214.1, forward strand.
TATATAGAAAACCGTGAGCCTTTCTCAAGAACATCCAGCCCTACACGTGGAGGCATATGTATGCATCTGTGCAAACAACTGGCATCACTGTCACAAAATATTTGCAAAAGAAACTGGTGGCCGGTAGGCCACATCAGTGGTTGGCAACCAAAAAGTGATGGCCGAATAGCCCAAAAAGGGTGGTCGGCAAGCTACCAGAAGTTGCAGGCTTGAAGAACCAAGGCTTGGTCCAAGAATGAGGCAACAAGGGTGTAGGGTTTGAAGGGCTCAAAGCTATGGCATTCCACTGAGGACTTCGAGACTTGACAAGCATATAGACTCATCATCGGGTGTGCATGCGATGGCGTCCAAGTAGAAAGGGCCATAAAAAATGGGGTGTCTACACCTGTGCTCAACACAATTTGAAAACACAACAACTCAACAAAGTCAATGTAGTTCAAGGGGTGGTAAATATGACTCAAGTAATCCCTAGGTTGGTGTCTGCAATTAGACATATCAAGCACTACCAATCGCCACTTTACCGGTTGCTAACCAGAAGGCACGTGGTACCTCCTCCGTACGTGTTTTCTGTCTTTTACCATGGATACTCAAGCCAACTTAACCAATACCAACTACTCCTCCTAGCCGAACTTACCAATGTATTTATCGCAAAAACAAACCAAATGATCTTGTTCCATAAAACAATTCCTTACTCAAGGCAATAATTTTTGAATGAAAGATTCGAAATCAATTGTAACAAAGATTAAATGGAATGACAATGCAACAAGCAAGAATGCATTAATGTAATTCCATTTTTCAATTCCACCACACAATCTCCCATTGTGATCAAATTTCCACATCTCTTATAAATGTAACATCATAATACATCTTCCATGAAATAATATAACAATATTAACATACATATATTCTCTACATATTAATCAACATACATGTATTCTATATTGTGGAGATGTGGTTTGGAAATATCCTTTGGCCCAAGCAGACTCTCTTGATCCTCGAGTTTGTACCTGAAATGTGAATGAACAATTCGGTTGAGGGTGCCGGAATTAGCACTCCGACGGGCAAGTTAGTTATCACTCAAGTTTTTCTTATATCTCAAGTTATCTTTTTCTCACATACCTCTATTCTAGCTGATACTCCTCATTTTTTATATTACTCTTCTGGGCCCACTTCCTTATTATGGACACGTCGCCCTGACAGCTGGACCCCCAGCCATTTGGTAGAATTTATGGCCTATTCGGCCCGCAATCTAGTTCTATTCGGCCACAGCCGACCCACTTTACTCGTCTTCTCAGCAATCTTATCTCGAGGGTAAAGCCATTATGAGTCGACTTACATGCGGCTCCTATTTGTATACGGCATCTCAAACTCGGCTCCCACAATTGCCCTCCAAACATCCGAGTAAGTCCATTCCAGTCGGTATGTTTGGTTGATGTATTCCTCTCGGCTAATGAATCGGGCAAAACCTTGAAAGTTAGAAATACGGTGGTTGCACTCCTTTTAGTACTGATTCGTTAGAAAAGGTGCGATGCTACAATCATTACAACTTCCCGTCCATTCGTATTTGACAATCATTTAATGTTAGATTTGAAAACTATCCCTCTGTGTATTCTTAGCTCGAAAGGTTTTCAACTTCCTCTGGCATCCTTCACGCTAACCTTCATCATGACCTCTGCAATTCCGCTTCCTACTGTTCATCTTGTCCTTTAACCTGTAAGTTCCCCTTTCTCTTTTCATTATGTTCTCATTCCAATCGCCTGCGTATTTTGTTTTTCTTTGTTTTAGTATGCATTTTGTTCATATTCCATTTGAAATGGCAAGGCATTTGAAAGCCCTCCTCTCAGAGGAGCGAGTCACAGCCTTCCATCGTCATTTTTCAATTTCAGACGACATCTATCTATCTGTTGTTGCAGACAGTGTATTGGATATGGAGAGGGCTGACACGAACACCATTGTTTTTTCCCTGTTGTCCATTGGTGAGGGTGGAGTCCGATTCCCTCCCAACCTAACATAAATTTCTATTGAATAATCATGGGTGTAGTAGAACTGAATAGATGACTAAGTCTTAACCTAGGAATCCCAGCCATTCGGCACTGCTACGTCATAGCAAAATCAACCGGTCGACAAGGTCGTTACTTTCTGAGAGCCAAAGACATAGATCATGACTTGGTGACCATGCTTGCTAGCTCTACCAAAAGGGTTGATGATGTCATGGTTGCCGTCCAAGGTAATTGGGAATTCGGCAAAGGAGAAGATCGCCAAGACCTAGTGCCGAGGCAAAATGGGGAGCCAGGTGGTCGACTATTATGTTTTAAATAAACCATCTACTTGGCAAAAAATATTGAGTACTGATCATTATTTTTTCCATGTAGGCAACGACCTAAAAAGAGCATTGACATCAGCAGACGAAGCCGTTCTTGAACAAGTGAAGGTGGTCCTTAATTATAAAGGCCGCCCAAACCTTCAAGGACAAGGACGCGTAGCCCATATTTTGTTGAGGTACAATCTGACCTACTCTACCTTCTCGGTTGTGGACCATATCCCTGTGTCGAGTGGTGAACGGCAACTTACTGCAGTAATATTCCCTAATTACAAAAGCCTAAAAGAGATTGGTGTTGACGATTCCGATGCTGGCAAACAAATCGACGAAGACGCGTAATCAGAGGGCCGTCTAGAGGACCAAGAACTTAATAGGGAGACCGACTTGGCCTTTGAGCATATCAGCCCTAACCCTCAAACCGACCACCCATCCATCTCTGGCCGAGTAGCTTTATCAGCACCAGAAGACGATATTTTCATTGGCTTATCCGAAGCTGAAGAAATGGGCAGAGAATCTCTTGCCAAATTTGCCAGGGGATGTAATGCCGAGAGGATGGCAACCAGGAGACAAGTCGGCGATTCTAACGGGAGCCAAGTAACTCCCACATGTGAGGTTTCCCTAGAAGAAATGGCCCGCAAAATGATAGTGGCCAAATTTGTTCCTAAAGAAAGCCAAGAAGTCATGGGAGCCTATCTGACAAGACAGAAGCGACCTGCCGAGGTCGTATCCGATCTATCAGAGGCCCAGATTAACAAACGGCCAAGAATAGAGATGCCATCCACCACAGATGACTTATCCGAGCCATTTGTCGTCCAACCATGAATGAAGAATGCGCCAGTTCTTACTAGTGGGTCAGCCATCAAAGATCTCGCTGAACTGGATGTCGTCTCAATTGCCTTGTCGACGCAGTCGGCCATATTGGTAAGTTGCGATCCTTTTGACTCTGTTTAAGATTTCATTTTTGACTCCGACTAATAAATCTTGGCTTTATTGCTTTGCCAGGCGGCTGGAAGGATTGCCGAGATCGGTCGTCGTCACTATGATGTCGTGGAATAACTTGGCATTCTTGAAGGCCATCTAGAAGTTGAAAAAAGCAAGACCATAGCTGCAATCACCATGTGGCTTGCCTTTTTCGCGCCCCCTTTCGGAAGGTTTGAAAAAAAGGCCTCATAGTTCGGACTCCTGTGGTTTTGAATCTAATCTCACAAGTGCAATGTAAAACTGATAAACACCAAAGAGTCCAAATCCGGCAAATCATTTTGAAAAATTGATTTTAAATCTAATTTTTAACCCAATTTATAATTTAATAACATTTTAAATTAAACCTGTATATATATATATATATATATATATCCAACAAGTTAAACTATAAATTAACTTAGACACCCTAATTTATGACCATACAAATGCCTTAATCTAACCTTAAATTTTTAAGCTAAATTGTTATTTATTTTAATTAAATTGTTGACCGACGAGGACAATTATGATTAGAGTTAGGGTTTGGATAGAAATTGGATTTAATTTGGAGAAGAGGATGAAGATGAATTATTTTTGACATTTGATTCAATTTTTGTCTCTGACTAGAGATTTTTGAATTAACCAATATCAATTTGGGAGCATGGAGCAAACATTTTGTTACTTTTAATGGAAAAAATGATTGTAACATTTTAGTCCAAAATAATAAGAAGGTCCTCTGCACATATTTGAATTATAAAAAATAAAGTGTTCTGAAACAAAATCATGTTTGTTAAAAAAAAATACAATACTAATACTTACACCTGTGTTGTTTGGAAGTGGTAAAGTGCACATATTTAATTGAATGTAATAAATAATATATATTTACAATTTAATAAACGAAGTAATATGGTGTTGAAGTGGTAAAGTGCGGCTCTAACAAAAAAAGGGGTGTCATGTTTGATTCCGTGCTCGTCTAGATTTGTCCAGTTAAAAAATAAATTTAAAAATAAATAAATAAAATGGCCAAGCAAGTCGATTCTCAACTTAAAACCGCTTCATCTAGTCCGGAATCCTACAAATTTAATAAATGAGGATTCTCTTCGGTCCAAAATTTGAATTTAAAGGAATTATTTGGGCTCATAAGATCCATTATTGATCTTATTTGAATGATGTGAATTATTCATTTTATTAAATACATTGTATATTTTATTAAAAAAAGTTAGGTTATTTCATTAAAAAAATTAAATTAATCCGATAATTATAAATTGTTCAATTTATCATATTTTTTTACTAAAAAATAGACGACAATTGTGTTTTTAAAAAATAAATCATACATTTTTTGATGATAAAAACAATAAATTGAACAAATTGTAGTTATTGTATCGACTTAATTTTTTTGTGTGGATAAAAAAATGAACGATTCAGATCATTGAAATGATATCCGTAATAGACTCTATAGGCCTAAACAACCCATCCAATCTAGATTTTGAACTGAAAAAAATACTCATCCAAATAGTTTGATTCTCTAGTTTCATTTACAAAAATCCATAGGTTAGGTCAGGAGTTATTTGAAATCAATTCATTGACTCATTAAAATTATTAAGGTTTTCTCTATTTTCATTTTCCTTTTATGGGACAAAACTAATAATTGAAATTAGGAATGGTCATTTTAATTTGATCCGTGAGAGTTTGCTTATATCCACCCTAATGGGATGGATTTTACCTGATCTGACATTTATTTGGGGTGGGAGTGGATTTGGTCACTCGCAACACGGATGGGGCGAGAACGGGGCGAGTATCGGCTCTCCTCTCTCGATCAAAATCCAACCCAATATAATTAATAATATATATATAAATAATATATATGTATATATATAATACAATTATAAATAAGAAACGAATATTGAAAGTCTACTTCTATTTAAAGATAAATAAATAATAATTCTAAAAATCTTACTATTTATATATATGAAAACAAGATAAATATATAGTGTGTTAAGAATTTAAATAGTTCCTAAATTTTTTAACTATTTAAAATGTAATCGGATATCCGTGAGTATCCGATGTCCTCAAAGACACGCAGAAATTGAAAAACTTTACCCACAACAGGGTTGGAGCAGAAGCGAAGGTGGAGTTTGAAAACGAGCACGATGGGGAATGACAAATCCGCCGTTTAGATACATGTCAGCACTTTCATGAGCATGAGAATGACTTTCGTAATTCGAAATTTTGAATCAACCATTGAGTTGAAATGTGGTTAAAAGAATTTAAAATCAGGAGATTAAAGAAAGACAGTCCAAGAAATAAATACAGCAAAAGTAATAAAGTAGAGACCTTTCTCCAAGAACACAGATCAGCTACCCCACTCTATATGTTTTATCTTATATTTATGAAAAATATTATGAGCCATAAAAATTTATTTTGAATTTTATTTTTTTTGAATATGTGTGGATTTAAAGTTAAAGCAATGTTATATGTACTAAATTTTTTTTATTAAAATCTTACTATAAATATATTTATCTAAATATTATTGGATGTTTAAATATTTTTTTTTTTTTAACAACCAATCATATATATATATACATATATTTTTAAATATGCATATCATACTTATATCTTTGTTAAGATTCATATATTGTGTTAGATTCTTTCTATTGGGCTTTGGTTCACCCAACTTAAGAAAATTATTTTCAGGTGCTGGTGATGTGTCTCCATCAAGGACTTAGCTTGGGAGGATTGTGGAGCTGAGGTCTCAATTTTGTTTATCTTGTATTTAACTTTTGTATAAGCCTAGAACTTTATTTGTATGAAGCTTATGACACATTTTTGATGTACCAAAGCCTTGGCTTGGAAAGATGTAAGCCCTTTGGGGCATATGAGCATTTGTTTAGCTTTCATTCCTTATCACTTTTTGTATATTAATTCTGATTAATGAAAGTTTATCATTTCAATTATGTCACATTGTATTAGTGGTTTGGAGTTGGATTATTGTAAATATTTCGGGGCGTTACAATTGCCATCATCTCCAGCCAGAAACTCAGATTGCGACATCACCGCCCATCATCTACCACCACTACCATCACCTTTCTCTCCTCCTTTTACTCCTTCTCCTTTTCCTCATCATCTTCTTCTTGAACCCTAACCCTAGATCAAGATCTGCCACCACCAAAAACCGATATTACCACCCACCACCTATCGGCATTGCCATCATTGCCTACCACCTACTGCTACTCCTTTCTTTTTTGGGTTGAATAGCCACCCCTTTCTCTCTTCCTTTTCTTCTTCTTCTTCCAAAACTCTAACCTTAGATTCAGATCCATTGTCGCCTCCAGATCACGAACCATCGCTACCGCTCTTTGAAAACCCTAGATATAGCATTAGGGTTTTGGGAGAGAATGAAGATGAAGAAAAATGAGAGAAGGAAGAGGAGGAGAGAAGAAAAGTGGTGGCTGTCCAGTGGTGATACACTTTGTTAGTAGGTGAGGACACTTTGGCAGTGGCGGTGGGGAGGCTTCTTTCTGCCTCAGTCCCCCTCTCTCTTTCTCACAATTGTGTTGACTGAACCAAAAGGAATTTTTTTTTCTTTTTTGGTTTTCCCTCACCAAAAGATGTTGTTTTGGTGAGGGAGTAGTCTCAACCCTTACCTTTTTAGTGGGACAGGTGTTGTGCCCTAAGTAATTCACTCCACTACATCACGTCACACAATCATTCTAGACGATCCGAATAATAGGGTGTATTGATTCCATTTTTAGAGTCAAGGATAAATTATGATTTCATTTGAGGAGTTAAGTTAGTGTCTTCTTCCGCATTCCCCCACTCTATTCCCATCAGTAGATCGGACATAGTTGTGTTCCATATTAATTTGATAAATTACAACATAGTTTTTGATCAATTTTTTTTTAATGTATAATTTCAACTCAATTTGATCATATAAGTCCTCAATAACTATCTAACTTATCCTAAAAATTAAAATTTAGCAAATGATTAATAATTACAAATTAATTTTAACATATTATCAACAATTTTAATTAAATTTGAACAAATAATTTATAGTTGTAAGACAATAGGTCAAAAATTATATATATATACATATATATATATATATATATATAAACCCTACATTGCATAGACAATAAAATGAGTCGATGGCTAACAAGGAAAATATGTGTAAGTTTTGGCTAAGGGGTGTAAATTGGGGCCGGCCTGGCCCACCCGGACTCGGTAGCCCATGTCTGGCCGCCTAGGCTTTGGCCAAAATTCAGGTCGAGCTGGACCGACCCACGGGTTAGAAAATTAGGCCCAGGCCCAGGAGGTATTCAGGCCTTGAGCTCGCCAATGGACTTAAGCTGTGCCTGGGCAACCCTGAACATTATTCTTAAATTTCTTCTGCCAAAATTTTATTCTTTTCCACTAAAAATGACACTAGGTCTTGGATAAGCCGGACGAGCTGGGTCTCGACATGGGCTTTGAGTGGGCCTTGAGCGGGTTGATGGGTCGGGCTTCAAAACGACAGCCTAGGGTCTCGGGTTGGACTCAAGCTTAATCGGATCAGGCCTATCTCGGGTTGCGGGCAGGTTTTGGGCCACTCAGGAGCCGCGGGCCACCCATGGGCTGCAGACCATTTTTACAACCTTATCTTTGGCCAATGTGCGTGCTTAATTGGTAAATATGTGTTAGATAATTAGTTTTGACACAATAAATAATTTAAATGCGGCCACAAAACAACAAAACTATCCTCTAAGGTTGCACCATAGGAGATCAAACAATTATAAAAAAAATACCAAAACCCTATATATTTTACTTTGTGGATGTTGGTTTTTGATCTCACAACCAAACAAATCTCCTTGTTGAGATCCATGGAACTTAGCTAGAGAGTACACAAAATAATAGATTAAGCCAACCAGCACCTGGGCACAAGAAGACAAGAAATACTGCGGTGACTCGTCCACCCGAGGGCACTTCGATGATTAAGTTAGTAACTTGTTTGACAAGATATTAAGTCAAATGAAGAGCTCACAAAATTAATCACATACCTTAGACCCACAAGAGTGCTTTACTTTTATAATAATTAGTGTCTAACTTCCCCTAGAAGTCTTACTTTATGGGACTCTATCCTTTACAAGGATATCAATTATCTAAGACCCCTCATATTTGGATTAAGATCAACCCTCTCAAGAGTCCAATCTTACCCAAATGGAGAGTCTGTCATTATTTATGAATCTAGTTCCTCATTTGAACATCTCTGATTCAGATGTGGTTTGACCACACCTCGGCCAATCAAATCACCTATGTAGCACCTTGGCTAACCATCTCGGCCACATGGACAACTCAAAATTATGTCCCTACATACTTCATTTCCTTTTTATGAGTCACCCCAAATACTTACTGATCCCCTAAAATGAAGAAGGAAGATTCTTTATAGTCCAAAATCTAAATTGGAGGGGGTTGTTCAGGCGTGTTGGGTCTATCACGGGTCCCGTTTCAATAAACTGAACCATTTAAGTCGAGCACTTCATGTATTTCATCTATAAAAAACAAATTAGGTTGATCTGATAACTGTAACTTGTTCAATTTATTATTTTTGTCATAAAAAATATATATATGATTCATTTTTTAAAAATACAATTGTCTCTCATTTTTGGGCACTTGGGCCAAAAATCCAATTTTGAATTTTATTTTGCCAAAAATTCAAGTGCTAAATTAGTTTGTTGATAAGGACAAGTTGAAGTAAAATGACCAAAATAGCTATATATATATATTGCATATCCATTTGTTTGTTCCCAAATATGACTCTCTCTCTCTCTCTCTCTCTCTCTCTCTCTCTCTCTCTCGAAGTTTCATATCACAATGATTTCTCTCTCATCCTTTTCTACTACCACCGCCAAAGCAACCTCCTTGTTTTGCTCATTCTCTCTCTTATCTAAACCAATTGTTGTTTGTGTGAAACCCTAACACAGCATCATCATTATCATTGTACCTGGTCCACTACCACCTTCTTATCCGGTTCTGGCTAGGTTGAGTTCCAAGGCCACGACCAATGCATCTCTGACGCTGCTTCCTCGTCTGACTCCCACTACCTTGCCACCGCCTCCGATGATTCACGACCTCCCTCTAGCAATGCTGACCTCATTCCGCCTCTCTCCACCACCACACTCTCTAATTTTTTGATCACCACCTCAACATCATGGTCCTTCACCACCTATGGCAAATCGTCTCAGATCCTACTCTATTTTCCTCGAAATCGCCTATGGGAAATCGCCTCAAATCTTACTCTCACATCGTTTCTCTCTCTCTCTCTCTATATATATATATATATAGCTCATGAATATATATACATACATATATTTCTGTGTGTGTGTACTTGGATCATCTAAGATCTGAGTTTCACACCAACAAAATCTTTTTTTTTTCTTTTTGTAAATTTTTTTTGATGATACTGACGTTGATAATGATGATGAGGATGAACATATACGATTTTGTAGTGGCTTGGGTCAAAAAACTAGACCCATTTTATTTTTTATTGGGGCACGGGATTGTCCGAGTGTATCTGTTTGTCTTTAGGTGGTTTGGACCTTTGGAATGTTCGGGCTAGCTTTAGAATAGTAGCCCAGGAGTTCTGCCTTAGGTAGGTTGTGCTCGCGACCACCTTGTTCGCAGCAGCGATTGTTGAGGGATAGAGGTCACGCCCGCTATGGGTCGTGACCAGGTTGCGACCAAAACATGGGTTCCGGTCTGTTGGCCCAAAAGAAGGTATGTGGCCCGCGAAGGATTGTATGGCCCCGCGGTGGTGGCTCGTGACATGCTTGGTCGCGCTCGCGACCGTGTTTTCTCTTTGTTCGTGGCCGCAATCTATTTTTCTATAGAAGGCGCCAAAAATTGAAAATATCTCATTTTTGAGTTCATTTTCTTTTCTCTCTCTTCCTTTTCACCATTTTTGGTCTTTTCAAGCTTTCAAGCTTGGTTTTCATCTATTTTTACCCATTTTATACCCCTAGTTATACCAAAAAGTAGAGCTTGGCGAGGGTTTCCATTTAATCTAAGTGGATTGTCGTTTCGTCACCGGTGATTTTTGGGTTGTCTCCTCTTCGCTTCAAGAGGTAGGGATTTCTTTGCTCCTTTTCAATACTTCATTATAGATATGCCTGTGGTAGTTTTTATTACGTTTAAAAGCATATTTTTGAGAGATTTTCCAAAAAGCATATAAAGGGGTTTAGAGGTTTGAATTTCAGAAGATAAGTTGTATGTTTTTTAGTCATTTTGGGTGATTTGGGAGATAGCTAAACATGTTTATGTCGAGAGTGGAGAAAAACCCTAATTTATCATTATGGGCGTAATTAATCATATTGGGGCAAAGATGTGGAATAATCGAGTTATGTGTTAAAGAATTGGACTAGTGGTTTAGTTGTTAAAATGAGAATTGATTGGGTTATTTGATTAATTTTGTGTTGAGTTTGATTGTAGTTATGTTTTATGAATTGGGTTTGTTTAAGGATAAGGGGTTTTGGCTAAGGCTTGGAAATGTTGAGAATTTGATATAACATTTTGATTTTTGGAAATAAAATGACAAGTGTAACTCTTTTGTGAAATGAAATGAGAAATAGTTGTTTTGAAAAGGTGTAATTAGCTAGAGATTTATATTATAAGAGGTGTATTTCTATTTATCTGCTAGAGGTTTTGTCCATGGTGATTGGTGGGGGATGGCTTTGTTGTTGTTGAATAGGTTATGTGTATGTATTACACTTGTACAGTATTTATGTAGTTTATCATGTTGTGCTATTGTTGTGATGTTGTTTGGGGGTCTGTTTCCTATCGAGTAAGGCTGGTAAAGCGTGGCTCCTTGACTGAGGTTCTTCTCCCTTCCAGTTATCACCCAATAAAGTGTGAATGGAGGTCTGTTTCTCTCTGGGTGGGGCCGGTAAAGCTTGGTGTATTGTAATAGGTTTCTCTTGCTTCCGGTTTACTCCTAATAAAGTGTGACCTTGGGGTTGTTCCCCTCTGGGTGAGGCCAATAAAGTGTTATGTGGATTTGTATCATTTGTCATCCGTGCTGTATACCGGTGGAAATGGAGATGGAAGTCTGTATTACTGTAGACACTCCATTTTTCACTAGCCTTGAAACATGGGTGCTTCCTTTAGAGTTCTCGATGATGAAAATGAGAGGTGTTAATCTTTGTAAGTTCCACGACAGGAATTCTAAAGATCAACCTTTAAACCCTCTAACGAACTGTTTTAGACAAAATGTTTTTCGACCAAAATGAAAACCTTTTTTGAAAATGAGTTTTAGTGGTTCAAGTCTAGACATTACGACAACGTTCTGAGGCTCATATTTTTAAAGTCAAAATGTTATATTCTTTCAAACAAACGCAGAGAAGAATAAAGTAGAAGTGAACGAGAATGATGAAATCATCTATAATGAATGTTTTTTCTTTCAATTCAGGCTAACCTGCTCTTGCTGATCTGACGATGTGCCCATTGACTGGCCAAACACGAAATGTCGGCCAGCCACAAAAACAGTCGGCCGATTACCAAGAAACTCGGCCAGCTGAATGTTTCGGGTACAGACCATTTTTAGAAAATGTAAGCTTTTTTTTTTTTTTGCCACAAATATCTCAGATAATTCTTACCACTTTCTTTAGAATATACGAGCTCATAACATGGAGACTACAACTTATGTATATTCTAAAGAATCATCATTGCAGTGCCTATATTTAAACTCCTAAGGTTCTCAGTAAGATCATTATCAACTGCAAGAAAAGAGTCAAGGATTTGCTAAAGTTGGATTTCTCAATTTCACGATGAAATTGATCTATTATATGACTAATTTGAATTCACTTTGGTTATTTAAACCATTCATCTAATACAATCAATTAAGAAAATTGTCCATGAACAAAATCAACACCACTAAAATATTTTTTACGACCGTTACAAGCTGTCACAAATAATAGAAATACAGTTGCAAAAACCCTTTTGCGACGGCTCATGCGACGGAAAATGGGGTCGCGAATGTGGGGGTTGTCAAATACTTTTTGCGACAGCAAAACAACAGTCGCAAACTATTTGTGATCGCCTAACCTACTTATGGCGACTGATGTTTTACCGTTGCAAAAAAGTTTTAAAAAAAAAATTGCCTATAATGTATTAGCGACCATCTTGTTACCATTGCAAAAGAAAAAGAAAAAGAAAAAAAGAAATGCCTACAATGTTTTAACAACTTATATTCTCATATATATATATATATATGTGTATTAAAATATTATATACAATAAAATTAAAGAGATATTTAGAAAAATTTTCATCTCTTTTCTTAATAAAATTCTTGTTACAACAACAAAGAGTTTTTAAATTCCTTGAGGTCTTATTAGAAGGATACTTGATCAATGCTCGTTCTATTAAGAATTCTTGGTATTTCATGGGACGAATTTCATCGTAAAGGAATAATTCGTATGTGTTTATATGACTAAGTGCTTATGTGGAGTGAAACTAAATTGCTTATGTAGTAAGGAAATATAAAAAAAAATGTTGTGATCGAACGTGTGAGGTAAGTTGCGAGCACATTTGAGTTCGTGTGCTAAGTTGTTTACTTTGTTCCTTAATTGGGATGTCAAGAAGGGGTCAAGCCCGTGGCGGTTGAGGCGGGAGGCGTGGTAGGCCTCGTTGAGGTGTGCATGAAGTACTGGTCCATGAGGTTCCGGAGCAAGAGGAAAGGTTCAGCCAAGCTAATATAGCGGAGCAAGTAGGGCAAGCGGGGATTCCGAAGCAGGCGGGTCAAGCCGTAATGGGGGCCCTAGCTCGAGAAATGGCCGAGGCTTTGAGGGAATCAATGAATTTGTTGAGAGCAGAGAACCAAGCCCGAGAGAATGCCGTAGAGACAAGGGCGAGTTTTCTCACTAGAGAGTTCTTGCAGGCCAAACCAGATGAGTTCTATGGTGGCCTCGAGCCCAAGAAAGTGGATGAATGACTTGAGCAAACGGTGAAGACATTTGAGATGCTTCACATTGAAGATAGTGAGCTAAGAGTGACTTTGGCGAGTTACTACCTCAAGGGGAATGAGGGCCAATGGTGGAAGTATGCCAAGGGTAGAGTGGAGCTCACATGGGAAGCCTTTGTGGTTGCTTTTCAGGACATGTATTTACCTCCCACTGCTAGGAAGAGATTGAGGCAAGAGTTTCAAGACCTTAAGCAACTTAACCTATCAGTAGCCGAGTTTGAGATAGCCTTCACTAGCTTGTCCTAGTTTACACCAGAGTTGGTGGCAACGGAAGAGTGCTGTTGCATAGAATTTGAGAAAAGGTTGAGAACTAAAATTTTGTTCAAGGTTGTTGAAAATATGATTTGGAACTATGATCGTCTTGTCGAGGCGGTGCCACATGTAGAGATTACTATGCAGGCCGCAGAGGAGAGACTACGAGAGTCGAGGTCTAGGGGCCAGGAGTCACAGGGGATTATAGACCTAGGAAGAAGAACAGTGACACTTTTTCATCCCAATCCCAGTCACAACAATCTAGATCTACCTTTCCCTTGCCTAGTGCGGATTCGGGAAAGAATGCTCCTAGTAATTTTTCGTGTTTCAAGTGTAGCCAACCGGGTCACAAGGCCAATTCCTGCCCACAGAAGGGAGGAGGGCAGCAGATGTTACCACCACCACCACCACCTCTACCTAACTGATCTTAGAGTCAGTCCTAGAACAGAGGGCAATGACTTACTTGTTTTCAGTGTGGTCATTCGGGACATATGAGGAGAGCTTGCCCACAGTTGGGAGGCGCATCTGGCGCATCAGGGTCGAGGCAGACTCAAAGCCACCAGCAGGCTCATTCAGTTCAAACTTCACGAGGTAATCAAGGAGTCGCTTTGGCTCAGTCAGTGTAGCTGGCATATGCTCCGAGAGATGAGCAAGTTGATCAAAGGCCACAGGGGTGCGTGTATGCTGTTACCGTGCCAGAGCAGTTACCAAGATCCCTAGTTGTGAAAGTATTTTCATTGTGTGTAATTCTTTGGCTAATTTGTTGATAGATACGGGTGTGTCTCATTCATTTATATCTATTGCATTTGCTTTTGCATTGGGGTTAGAGGTGGCACGGTTAGCAACTCCGCTCAGGGTAGAGTCACTAGTCAGGGGTACGGTTTAATTAGACCGAGGATGTCATAGTTGTGAGATAGAGGTTGTTGGGTGCCGACTTTTGTTTGCTTTTGTGTTGTTAGACATGTCGGGTTTTGATGTCATTTTAGGCATGGACTGGTTATCTTCGTACTGTGTCGTGATTGATTGTTATCGTTAGAGAGTTACAGTGTGCACCTTGAGTGATGACTGTTTTTATTTTTCGAGGGACCGAGTTGATAGGGTCTTGTCGCCAATTTTTGACCCTCGTGGTAGGAGCGAGCTTAGTAGTCTTATTGCAACTCTCTTGGATAGTGAGAGTGATGAGGCCCGTGTTGAATTGACAAGGGTAGTTTGTGAATACCCGAATGTCTTTCCCGAGGATCTTACTAGTTTGCTACCCCACCGGGAGATCGAGTTCTCCATTGACTTAGTGTCTGGCATGGCACCATATGGATTTGCACTTGCCGAATTGCATGAGTCGAAGATTCAACTCTAAGAACTTTTTGACAAGGGCTTCATTCACCCTAGTACATCACCTTAGGGAGCGCTGGCTTTCTTTGTAAAGAAGAAGGATGGGTCGTTGCGGTTATGTATTGAATACCCCAAGTTGAATCGAGTTACTATTAAGAACAAATATCCTCTACCCAAAATAGATGATCTATTTGACCAACTTAGAGGGTCTCGTTGCTTCTCGAAGATAGACTTGAGATCAGGGTACCATCAATTGAGAGTCTGGGAGGAAGACATCTAGAAAACGGGCTTTTGCACGCTTTATGGCCACTATGAATTCCTTGTAATGCCTTTTGGTTTGACCAATGGACATGCTTCCTTTATGGATTTGATGAATCGAGTTATTTGAGAATTCTTAGACCGCTTCGTGGTATCTTTGTGGACGACATCTTGATCTACTCAGCCTCTGAGGGAGAACACGAAAACCACTTGCGACTAGTGCTTGATTTGTTGAGGGAGCACCAATATGTCAAATTTAAGAAATGCGAGTTTTGGTTGACCGAGGTGAAGTTTTTGGGGCATGTAGTCTCAAGAGAAGGAGTAACTGTAGACTCTTCTAAGATAGATGCCATGCAAGATTGGGAACAACCTAAAAATATTTTTGAGATTCCGGAGTTTCTTGGGATTAGCCGAGTATTATTGTCGTTTTGTAAGTGAATTTTCTAGACTAGCCGTACCTTTGACTAGGTTGACAAGGAGGGTGCCAAATTTGTATGGAGCGAAGCTTGTGAAAAGTCATTCCAAGAACTTAAGACTAGATTGACCACTGCACCGGTTCAGATAATTTCGGAAAGTGGTTTGGGTTATACCGTTTATTGTGATGCGTCCCGCGATTGGCTTGGTTGTGTCTTGATGTAAGAGGGAAAGGTTGTGGCCTATGGTTCACGACAATTGAAAACTCATGAGAAAAACTACCCCACCATGATTTAGAGTTAGCGGCGGTAATTTTTTCCCTGAAGATTTGGAGACATTATTTGTATGGTGAGAAGTTTGAGGTTTTCTCCAATCATAAAAGCCTAAAGTATTTGTTTTCCCAAAAAGACTTGAATTTATGCCAACGTAGGTGGATGGAATTTATGGAGGATTATGACTTCGAGTTACACTATCACCCGGGGAAGGCCAATGTAGTGGCCAATGCCTTGAGTCGAAAATCTATGAGTAGTTTGGCAAGTGTGACCATTCGGGAGATATCGGTGAGTCCGATTTACTTTTGGGTGAATCCAACGAGGGTGCTACCTTGTTTACTTTAGTCACTCAACCTACATTGATTAGTAAGGTCATAGAGGCACAACAGGGTGACTGTGAGGTGGAGTCAATCCGTGATAGAATCTCCAATGAGAAGGAAGAGAAGGGTTTGAACATTCACTCGGATCTAAGTATACGTTATCTAGACTGTTTGTTTGTACCGTAATCTTGTAGAGAGGGGGTATTTTGAGAGTTCCATCACTCACGCCTTGCAGTACATCCAAGAGGCACCAAAATGTATTATGATCTTAGTTGCCAGTTTTAATGGAGGGGTTTAAAGTGGGATGTCACCTTATTTGTATCGAAATGCCTTACTTGTCAACAAGTGAAGGCTGAACACCAAAAGCCATCGGGTTTGCTACAACCCTTACCGATAGCCGAGTGAAAATGGGAGCATGTTACCATGGCTTTTGTAGTTGGGCTTCCTAGAACACAACAGGGCAATAATGCCATTTGGGTGATTGTTGTTAGGTTGACTACGCATTTCATTTTGATGTGCACCGACGACTTAGTTGAGCATTTGGCGGAGTTGTACATTAGAGAAATAGTTTGACTTGATGGGGTCCATGTGACCATTGTATCGGATAGAGATCCTCGTTTTACTGCCCAATTGTGGCAAAGCTTTCAAGAGGCACTGGGAACTAAGTTGACCTTTAGCACCGCTTACCACCCTCAAACCGATAGGCAGTTAGAGTGTACCATTCAGATTTTGGAGGACATGCTTAAAGCTTGCGTCCTTAATTTCAAAGGGTCTTGGGAGAGACATTTACCATTGATTGAGTTTGCCTATAACAATGGTTATCAAGCTAGCATTGAGATGGCACCGTTTGAGACCCTGTATGGCTAACCTTGCAGATCGCCGATTTGTTAGGCTGAGATGGGTGATGCACCGTTGTTGGGTCCAAAGATTGTTAGAGAGACAACTGAGAAAGTTGCCCTCATCCGGAAGAGGTTAGCCACGGCTCAAAGTTGACAGAAAAGTTATGCTGATAAGAGGAGACAAACCTTATCTTTCGAGGTTGGTGACCATGTGTTCCTTAAATCTCACCAAGGCGGGGGTTGATGAGGCTTGGTAGGAGTGGGAAATTGTCTCCAAGGTTCATTGTGCCTTTCGAGATATTGGAGCAAATTGGGGAAGTGGCATACTGGTTAGCCTTACCGCCTCAACTTTCGGCGGTTCACAATGCGTTTCATCTATCCATGCTTAGAAAGTATGAACCCAGCCCTTCTCATGTACTTGATTGGGTTGATTTGAAGGTAGATGAGGATGCCTCATACGAAGAGCGATCGGTTCAAATTTTAGACACCTAGGAACAGGTGTTGAGGGGAAAGACTATACCACTAGTGAAGGTGTTGTGGGAGACACCATGGGGTCGAGGAAATGACTTGGGAGCGAGTGGCGGAGGTCCGCTCCAAGTATTCGGATTTGTTTGAAAATGTTTAGTTATCTTAACTTGTGATGATCCCTAGCGTTTGAGGGAAATGTGTTAAATTGTTAACAACGTGCTATTATGTGTGTTGTTATTTTAAGCATGAAATTATTATGAATTGTCATTGTTGTTGTTAGAAAGTTTCATACTTATGGCTATCACGAACTGTTATTGTTAATATTATGGCTAAGGCATGTGAAAACCATGTAGTTAATGGCAAATTTTGTTGAGAATTGAGATCTCCGTACTAGTATGAGAGTTACTATTATAGTTGAATTGGAATTATGTTAGCGTGGTTTTGATCGCTTGAAGCCCCTTTTGTTTGAGTAGTTCGATTTAATTTCGGGGACGAAATCTCCCATGGTGGGGAGGTTGTGATGACCGGGTACGTAACCCGTCTCGTGTTTCTTTGATTTGTGTGGAATTACCCTTATTAGAGTGTCGGGTTTGACTTAAGGCCTTGTCAACCGCTTGGGTTTGTCGTTTTTGAAAACTTTTTCTCAAAATTCTCGTTCTTATTTATTTCGATGTTGAGTTTCACTTGTTTCAGGAGGTATGAGGTTGGATCCAGGAGATTTCAGTTCAGCAAGTAAAATCTCTGGCTGGGAGGCAGAGCCGCACATGTGGAGGCTTGGGCAGCACGTGCAGAAGAGAGGCTGCATGTGTTGGAGGTGAGGCCGTACAAGTAGAAAGCAAGGGATGCCAAGGTACAACACTGAAATAATTGCACACAAAATTGCAGGTACCGGGAAGGAGGGCCGCACGTACAGGGGTAGAGGCCACATGTGCGGTGAAGGCATGCCGCAAGTGCAGGGAAAGGCACGCACGTGCGGAAATACGTTGTGTCTGAAAATTCCCTTATTTTCTTCTTCTTGGGATGTGTGTATATCACTTTTTTATCATCTCTCTCTCTCTAAAAACATAGTTCTCATCCTTCTCTCTACTTTTCCTACACCAAACCTCACTAACTCCTTGATTTCTCCAAATTCATTAACATTTTGACCCTAGTTCCTTATTCAAAGTTGGAGAACTGTTCGAGGGTTACATTGTGTGCGGTGAAGATCGAGTTTCAACACCAAACCGCACTAACTCTTTCTTGTGGTGTTGAACGTGGTTTTTGACTCATGAGTTGGGGGTGATTTTCAGGTCCGGACCTAAGATTTTCCGGGCCCAAAGCTGATAATCAACTGATAAATTTCTAGGGCCCTTCACATTTTTTTTTCATCGAATGATAAAAAAAATTTGAAGATAAAGGACAAAAGATTTGTGTCAAAATCACAAAAAATACTTAACATTACATTACAACAACTAACAAGTATCGCTTGATTCTCACTCTTTTTACATTTTTAGTAGCAAATAAATCAATTATACTTGCATAATCTAGTTTTTTTGCCGAATCATTTTCAATGGATAACAATGCTAATTATTTTAAATGTGCTTTTCAATTTTTTTAATAAGTCAATTTGTTTTAAATTAGTTTGGTCATTACATTACATTAAATTAGTCAATTTGAAGATAAAGGACAAAAGATTTGTGTCAAAATCACAAAAAATACTTAACATTACATTATAACAACTAATAAGTATCGCTTGATTCTCACTCTTTTTACATTTTCAGAAGCAAATAAATCAATCATACTTGCATAATCTAGTTTTTTTACAGAACCATTTTCAATGGATAACAATGCTAATTATTTTAAATGTGCCTTTCAATTTTTTTAATAGCTCAATTTATTTTAAATTAGTTTGGGCATTCCTTAATTTTTTTTGGACTTAAAATATACCTAATATATTACACTAAACTATAATATGGGTTTATTGTCAATGGATAACAACGCTAATTTTTTTGAATGGGTCTTTTAATTTTTGAATGGGTCAATTTATTTTAAGTTAGTTTGGGCCTTCTTCAATTTTTTTGGCCTTAAAACATACCTAATATATTACACACTAAATTATAATAGGAGGGGGCCCTTTTTTGGGGTCTATTTTGAGGGGCTCTAGGCCATGGCCAGGTGGGCGACCTAGGTGATTTTAAAAGTGGGTTTCCATAATATTTTCTAAAAACCCTTGAGATTTTGAGCTATATTGTTGTAGAGAAGTGTTATCTTGATTTGATTTCTTTCAAAATGAGGAGGAAACCTAGTTTATGGAAAGCCTAGAAATTTATGAATTTTTGAGAAAATGTGGTGATGTTATGAAATTGATATTTAACCAACATTATGGCAAATGTTGAAATGAGAAATTCCATGGTATATGAGAATTAGTTGGTTTCAAAGTTGTTGTTCAAAATGTTGATATAGTCATGGAATGGCTAAGTTGATGAAAATGCATGAAATGTGGAAATGTTACTACTCCTTAATAGATGTAAATGAATATATGTTTATCTTGTGAAATTGCGTTGGAAAGAGAAATGAAAATTGTGATCACAATGGAAAAATTGTGTGGAAGAATTGAAAATAGAAGAATATTATAATGCATTGTTGTATGTTGCATTGGCATTCCAATTCATTTGGTCGTTACAAATTTTAAATTGGGATTTGAGAATTTTTGCATTGAGAAAGAAAATATTTGTGAAACAATATCTCTTGGATTTGTTTTCGGGGTAAATACGTTGGTAAGTCCGGATAGGGGGTGTATATGGAATTGATTAAGTTGGCCTGAGTGTCCAGAGTGAAAGACCGAAAATGCACGCGGAGAAGATACCACGTGCCTTCTGATTAGCTATCGATAAAGTGGGGATTTGGTAGTGCTAGTTATGCCTACTTGCAGACACCATTCTAGGGATTATCTGAGTCATATTTATTGCCCCTTGAATTTGATTTAAAATTATTCAATTGTTGAAATTTCAAGATTTCATTATGCATGATGGCTTTCAAAAGATGAAGATGCGACTTTCTTTTAATAGCATAGTATGGCATGTGTATTCTATTTCATGAGACTTGTATAAAATGTATATACTTTGTTAAGAATTTTCAACTAGGCTTTATGCTCACCCTATGGGACTTTGTGCAGGAAAAGATGTGGTGATTCCTCAAAACTAAGGGTGTGGATGTGTATGTTGAGAGCACAAGGCTCTTGTTTTGTTGTGATTATATTTTTGCAAGCCAATGGCTATATTTGTGTGGGTTCGAGCAACCATTTTGTGTAACCGGGCTTAAGCCTTGGACATTGTTGCCCTTAAGGGCATTTATCTGCTTTTGACTGGATGTTTTACATGCTATAGATTCATGTACTAAAGTCGTTGAATGTATATTAACATGTGGAACTATTTTGTAAATCTCTTATGATTATGCATGCAAGTGTTGGAGATTTATTTTTGGTGTACCGTAAGGAGTGGTGGTTGGAGTACTTTTATTGTGTATTTTATTTTATTATTATTTTTATTTTATTTTTTGGCCTTACATGAATAGAATCCACACTTGGAGGCATCACATGCTGAGAAATTTCTTTTTTCTCAAGGCTCTTAACCTCGTCGTTCTCTGGGAAATTTAAACGTGCAAGTTTCTCACCCATGGTTGGCTCATTTAAATTCTCGTCAATTTGGCTTTCATCCATTGGCTCTTCGTGAGTTGTATCTAGCAGCAAAACCAGTTTATTTGTCAAATGCTAAAATTTAGGTGTTGGTGTATAAAATGCACATATTTTGTTTTAATATTAAAAACAGACACTGTATACCATTAATTTCAAATTTGTTCTATCACATATCAATGACCAAATATCAAATTAGATTCCATCCGTGCACACATAATCATAAGAGAAATATTAAACAGGGCCATTCTATCTAATTTCAAGCACATTATAATCAATAAATTGATATGTAGAAGACAAACCTAGATGAAGAAACGAAATTAAAACAAAATCATGAATAACCAAATATGCTATTGCTGAAAAAATATGAAATCAATTGATCAACTACAGATCAACAAACCGTAGAGGTACGAAATATGTACCTCATTTCCTATTTTGGCGGTTCTCTTTATCTTCGCAATAAGTTTCTTTTCCTATATCAACAAATAATTTATAATTAGACCAAACACCAAAAACTTGCAACAGAAACATTACCTATAAACTCTTTAACATACTTCCAATTGCAAAGTGCTGATTTCCCTCTCAAATGTTTGCTGGTTTCTTAATAGAACTGAATAAATACTGAATAAATACTTGTTTTCATTGTCAGTAGTTAAACGATACATGTGTAATAGATGTTTTGATATATCTATATGGGTATCTAATCCCCAGTGGAAAAACATTGTCATAGTTCCCAAAAAAACATTTGGGAGAAACAATAATAAGAAAAGGGTCAATTAGGCTCTAGGTACACGGGCATAACAAGAAAGATTTTAAGTTTAATTCTTAATTCCTTCAACAACCAACCTAACCCACTTCTTAAAAATAAAAACAGAAGTAAAAAGTAAAAAACAGAGGTTGGTTGAAGTTGTAAACAACATTTGATGACTACCCCTTTTCTCTTTTAAACTTTTGTTCTCATTCTAATTTTTCCTCTATACTCTCTGTTCTTCATCTCCACTTAATGGCCTCTTTCAAAATAGTTTTTCCTTTACACCACTTTTTATTTTATTTTTTAATGCATCTAAAAAAAATTGACTAAAATATAAATTAAAGAAATCACTAAAAATAAAGGAAAATTCATATAAAAACAGTTTTGAAAACCTCTTACTAGCTAGCATCCAAAAATTGTAGCAATAATTTCAAGCAACTAAACACTTTCAAAACCAAGCCAATTAAAACAATTGCTCTTCCATATAGGCCTAGATTTTACAAGCTTTCCTTAATCATCATTGATCCTAGTTCATGAAACTACCTAACATAGTTGTGTTCAAGCAATTGAATCAACAATTTTGGATCAACACAACACAAATGAAATCACAGTTGAAACAGTAAGAGTAGATAGAGATTGTTCCAAGTGGTTCAAACACCTCTATTGTTTTCAAGAATGAATTAAATTCAACAAAATATTGAAATTAATAGAATATTTGAATTCAGCAAACTAATGAAGAGGAGAGAACTAAAACCTCCCCAAAACCTCCACACCACAGAATATTGAAATCATTAAATACAACTACTAGATATAATAGAGAGAGAAAGCTGGATTCATTCATAGAAATTAGGCTTACCGATTATAAATCAATCGAAATCTTCAACTACAGCAGATCGAAATCTTCAAATCTTCCAATAACCATCATGGCTACCACTGATTACTGCACCAGTCTGAACCAAAGGCAATTCAGATGAACTGGAATCTGGCCTCCAAGATGGAATATAAGGTGCAGATGGCTAGCTGAGTGAAACTGGATACCCATTGGAAACAGGAACACTACACACTGGATTAGATGTACTAGTAACTGAAACGTTCTGTGTCCCAGGAGCACAACTAACTTCTGTTTGACTGTAATAATCTGCCCATTGCTTATATTGTTGCTGATATTGTTGTGAAGACCTAGTAGTAGCACTAGCATTATAAGCACCATTTGGGTCTGGAGTGTAGTTTGAATATTGATGAGAAGCGTAACTTGCATAGTTTCCTTCATTCCACGAGTTGGTTTAATTACTGTAACTGCCACTCGCATAACCTCCAGATATCTAATAATCACCAGGATTGTAGTAAGTGCTTGAATAACTTGCAGGCCCAGCATAAGACCCTGAATTCTGAAATGAGGAAAGAGGCTGATAAGGAGCACTTGTGTTTTGATATCCTACTACAGGCTGAGGGTATGGTTGATTAGATTGCTGCTGATAGCCACCATAATAACCTGTGTATGTGGGATTGCCATATCCATATGGATCGGTATTTGGGTACATTGCATAGCTATTATATTCTTGTGGTACATTTACTGCTTTCTATTTTATTTACTATTTGATTTTTATCCACAATCTATTAATTGCTAACAGCATACTGAATTCTCATATCTTATTAAAAAAATGAATAAATGAATGATATAGGGAATGGAATTTAATGGTGCATCCAAACATTTCATGGCTTTTGGGGTGGTATGAGATTTTGTGTCAGAACACATTTAGATTTATACTTTTCCTTTTGACATTAAATGTTAATTACTGGTTGGACCTTAACAAATTAAACCATTTAATTAATTTTTGCATTACTCTAAATTAAAAATAAATATTTTTTTTACAAGCGTACCAAGCCATACTTGTACCCTATTTCTTTTGAATTTTTCCGTATCAACGTACCCGTATCATACCAGTACTCGTACCCGTACTTGTGCTTCATAGGTTTTCATGTTCAGATCTTTGAGAAAAATGAATCAAAGGAAGAGCCAAAAAATAATTCTATTTAGACGAACCAGTTGATGCATAAGCAAGCCATTTGCATGCTTAAAGGCAGACACACCAAGCCAGATAGCTAATCTAAAGCAATGAAATACATGATTATCAATAATACATTCAAACTGTGGAGAAAGCAATTACAGTGGTCTCTCCCCAAACTACAAAAAAGATGAACATATTTTTACTTTCCGAACATTTTTTATGCCATTGATCTAACCACCTCAATTGAACAAGAGAGACATTGAGATAGTACCAAACTACAATTTTTATAGGAGTTGAGAAAGTAGAAGATATGAAGAAAGATTTATGCACCACACTTCAACCAAAAGAGAATAAGGCACAACTCTTTGCCAAGAGCTCTTCATCTAATTAATGCAAGAGTCACTGTAAAAGCATAAAGCATGTTTAAATATTGGTTAAGGTGTGTTAACAAAAAACACAGATTGGACCAAGTTTTTGATCTAGATTATATGAGTGGGCCCAAGTCTATGTCCTGAAATATTCCATCATGACTAGATAAGAGTTCTACAACTTTACAATTTCTAGGAAAGCCCAGCAGGTTGTGCATATTTTGGACTACTTTCAACTAAGGCTGCAAATTAACCGAACAAATGCTTTTGGTCAGCTCATAAGTTGGTTTGTTCACTCAGCAGACAACCCAAACTTGAGAACTATCTTTAAGCTAGCTTCATTAATAACATGTGTCCAATTTTATAATGTTATTATATATATATACGATTGGTTACATCATTTTCTATATTTTGCACTTAATCTTAACCATTCTCGATTCAATTTGATTTACGATTCACCAAATTAGGATTTCAATTCATGATGCAATTTTCAATTTCACAACTATGTGTGTGAACAATAATACATGTTGAAGAAGTTTAGTTGATGTACTAACCCAACATTATTCCCAGTAGAGATATACTAAACCAAATATGAACAATGACTAAATAATGGCACATGATAGAAGGTTAACACATATAAACCAATGTATATCACAATACAATCCCATGACTATCATGTCCATGTTACAATCCATTTTCCTTTACTCATCAAATCATTTCATAAACATGGCTCAGAACCTGGCCAAATAATTTAAATGAGATTACATCTCATATTAATAGTACATCCATTTCAATTGGGATAACAATTCATATTAAACATTTCCTTACTCCACAATAGATGCACATAATTGTTGTATCAATCTCAAACAAAACACTTCCATACTTCATATATGATACACAGATTTGCTATATCAATACATCAATAGATACACGTATTTGCTGTATCAATCGAGTACATCCCCTATCTTCTCCCAAACAATGACCGGTTTAGGAGTGCATCCCCTATCTTCTCCTAAACCGTGGAGTACATCCCCTATTTTCTCCTAAACCATGGAGTACATCCCCTATCTCCTCCCACACAACACAGTGTATATAAAAACATATCATATACATGGTCAATCAATACATAAATTTGATGTATTATTCCAACCTCCATACTCGATGACACATTCAACTGATTAGTTTTAGTTCGCCTAATCATCATGCATTGTCTACAACATTCAAGACTATCCTCCACCGATAGCCCAAAGCAGTTATTTTTAAGCAGAAAATAAATGCATAAACAGATATAATAACAACATTTTCATAGGTGAGTGAAAAAGTAATCCAACTACACCATTTAATCTCATAATTTTCCAATTTCATTATTCTCAACTCAATTCCTCATTTCCCCAAAATTAATTATACAAATTAATTATTCAATATAATTAGGGCATTTTTCCCCCTTTTTCCAATATTAACCCTAAGGTTCATTTTCATCAACAATACCTCAATAATTCCATTTCCTCAATGTTCCACATACATATGGGTCTCAATATTTGAAAACCCCCATCTTTTATAAATTGCAAAAAAGACCCCAACTTTTCTCAAAATTACCCAATATCACTAACTTAACAAAATGACCAAAATTAAAGACAAAACTCATAAGGTGGAGTAGGGTATCCCTACCTCGAAATTAGAAGCTCAAAGAAGGAGATGACCAAAATCCAAGGTGCTCCAAATCCACAAATTTTCAGATTAAAACGAAGATCACACCACTTTCTACCTTTCTTACAAAGAGATAGGGCTAGGAACTCATTAAATATAGATGAAAACTTAGAGAGAAGGTGTGTAGAGAGAGAGGGAGCTCGGATCTAGGGTTTGAGAAGAAAAGAGATGCAATAAGTGAGGTGTTTTCCCGCTGCTGCCTGCTGATATAACACAGGCTCGCTCAAGCGAAGGAGTGGTCGCTGGAGCGACCAGACACAAAGAACACTCGCTCGAGCGTAGAAAGCCTCGCTCGAGCCAACAATTCGAAGCTTCAGGTCTGCAACCCAGAAGCACGCTCGAGCGACAGAATGCTCGCTTGAGCGAAGGAACCCCAAAACATATACCTCGCTCGCTCGAGCGAAGGGAATCTCGCTCGAGCCAAGAAACACAGCTCTCAAGTCAGAAATGAGATGCAGACACACGCTCGACCGTAATACTTCTCGCTCGATCCACCAAACACAAAACTCAACTCTCGCTCGAGCGAAGGAAACTTGGCTCGAGCGAAGGATCTAAAACACAGAGCTCGCTCGAGCAAAGGATCCAAAACAACAGTCTCGCTCGAGCAAAGAACCAAAATTCTGGGCAGCAACCATTTGCTCTCAATTATACCCAACTTGTAACAATCCTGCCCAAAACATCCTATAACTCAAATATAAGGTATTGAAGGACGGAAACAAGATTGATACAACAACCAACATTCACGGAACCAAGTCTGGATTACACTAATCAATTGAGGGAAAACCGGGATCGCTATAACCTTCCCCCCTTAAAGAATTCCGTCCCCGAAATTTGATATGAGTTTCAAAAATCATTTTTCTCAATTCACAGTAGTGTTACCATTCAACATTTCACAACCTGACCCATTACTGGTCATCCCGCCTCTTATCAAGAGGCATTTCACAATATATATCAGAACATGCATTATCAACATGCATTTCTTTCAAATCCAATAATTTCCAATATACAAGATTCACAATTTCATATCATATTCAATGTTCATGATATATTTCCATTTTTACAACACATTCAACATATACAATGTTATAATAAACTTCCATTTCAAGGCAAGTTTTACAATAACTCCATAAACCGGAATATATACAATGTTTTACAACTTAAGACATATTCAATACTCTTAAGGTTCATCAATATAACAAAATATGCAACAAGTGCTCAAACATCCATAAATAGATCCGGATATTTCTCTCGAACCTCTAGCTCACGTTCCCAAGTGGCTTTCTCTACCCCGTGATGTTTCCACAAAACTTTTACCAAAGGAATGGTCTTGCCTCGCAAGACTTGATCCCGTCTATCCAAGACCCGAACCGGTGTCTCCACATACGAGGCATCTTCATCTACCTCTAAATCAGTCCAATCCAATATATGGGAAGGATCCGGCTCATACTTCCGAAGCATACTAACATAGAATACGTCATGCACTTCGGACAACTGCGGCGGTAAAGCTAGACGATAAGCAACCTTGCTAATCCTCTCAAGGATCTCAAAAGGGCCAATAAATCGAGGGGCAACTTCCCACTCTTACCAAACCTCATCAATCCTCGCCTAGGTGATATTTTCAGAAAAACATGATCACCCACCTCAAATACCAAAGGCCTTCTCCTACAGTCGGCATAACATTTCTGACGACTTTGGACTGTAACAAGCCTCTGACGGATAAGTTCAACCTTCTCTGTTGTTTCCCTCACCAACTCCAGGCCCAACAAAGGTGCATCACCCACCTCGGCCCAACAAACAGGAGACCTACAAGGTCGGCCATACAAGGCCTCAAACGGTGCCATACCGATACTCGACTGGAAACTGTTGTTGTAGGCAAACTCCACTAAGGGTAAGTGCCTCTCCCACAACCCACTAAAGTCAAGGACACAACCTCGAAGCATATCCTCAAGGATCTGAATGGTACGCTCGAACTGCCCATCAGTCTGAGGATGATAAGCCGTACTAAAGGTCAACCTAGTGCCCAAGGCACTCTGCAAACTTTGCCACAACCACGCAGTAAAACGGGGATCTCTATCTGAGATGATCGACACTGGGACCTCGTGCAACCTCAGTATGTCCCGAATATACAAGTCGGCAAGAAGATCTACCGAATCTCTCACGCGCATAGGGATGAAGTGCGCTGACCTAGTCAACCGGTCTATAACCACCCAAATAGCATCACTACCCTGCTGAGTCCTCGGAAGACATACAACAAAGTCCATAGTGACATGCTCTCATTTCCACTCGGCAATAGGCAAGGGTTGTAACAAACCTGCTGGCCTCTGATGTTCGGCCTTCGCTTGCTGACAAGTAAGGCACTTAAACATAAAAACTGCCACATCTTTCTTCATACCCCGCCAGCAAAACTGGCGACCCAAATCACGATACATCTTAGTGCCTCCCGGATGCACCGCAAGGCGTGAATGGTGAAACTCTCGGAGTACCTCCTCAAACTTTCGACTCAAATCCGGATACATCTTAGTGCCTCTCGGATGCACCGCAAGCCGTGAATGGTGAAAGTCTCGGAGTACCTCCTCTCGGCAAGATTCCGACACAAACAAACGATTTCGGTATCTCACACTCTGGTCGGGATATACAGACAAACCCTTCTTAACCTTCCCACTGGAGATCTTCTCTTGGAGGAATTCTACCTCAAGGTCACCTCTCTGTGCCTCTAACGTGCGAATCACAAGTGTAGGCTGCACAACAACAGAAAACAAGGCCGCAGCCTCAACGGATTCGCCCAGAAGCAAATCAAACTCGCCAAGTGCACCCAACATCTCTAACTCCCAGATGGCTATACAAGCTACATCACTAATGGATTTCCTGCTAAGGGCATCGGCCACAACATTGGCCTTTCCCGGATGATAATGCAACTCGAAGTCGTAATCCTCAATACACTCCATCCACCTCCTCTGCCTCAAGTTCAAGTCTTTCTGTGTAAATAGATATTTCAAACTCTTATGATCCGAGAATACCTCAAATCTCTCACCATAAAGGTAGTGTCTCCAAATCTTCATGGCAAATATCACAGCTGCTAACTCTAGGTCATGTGTAGGGTAATTTCTCTCGTGTATTTTCAACTGACGTGAGCCATAAGCTACCACTTTCCCTTCTTGCATCAACATACAACCCAAACCCTCTCGTGAGGCATCACAATAAACCGCATAACCCAAACCTCTCTCCGGAATAATCAAAACCAGAGTGGTGGTCAATCTAATCTTCAACTCTTGGAACGACTTTTCACAAGTCTCACTCCATACAAATTTGACCCCTTTCCGCGTCAATCTAGTTAACGGCGAAGCTAGAATGGAGAAATCCTTCACAAACTGACGATAATACCCAGCTAATCCCAGAAAACTACGGGTCTGAAAAACACTCTTAGGCTGTGCCCAATCTTGCACTGCCTCAATCTTGGATGTATCAACAGACACCCCTTCCCCGGAGACCACATGGCCTAAGAACTTGACCTCTCCTAGCCAGAACTCACACTTCCCAAACTTGGCATACAACCTATGAGCTCTAAGCAACTCAAGCACCCCCCTCAAGTGCTCCTCATGCTCCTCCTCAGAAGGCGAATAAATCAGGATGTCATCCACGAAAACGACCACAAAACGATCTAAGAATTCCCGAAATATCCGGTTCATCAAATCCATAAACACTGCCGGTGCATTGGTGAGCCCAAAAGGCATCACCAGAAACTCATAATGGCCATACCGCGTACGGAATGTCGTCTTCGGAATATCCTCCTCCCTGAACCTCAACTGATGGTAACCCGATCTCAAGTCTATCTTAGAGAAATAACGGGACCCTTTCAACTAGTCAAACAAATCATCAATACGGAGCATAGGGTACTTATTCTTAACCGTAGCCCGATTCAACTTCCGGTAATCAATGCAAAGTCTCAAGGCACCATCTTTCTTTTTAGCAAAGAGGGCTAGTGCTCCTCACGGCGAAACACTAGGGCGAATAAAGCCCTTATCTAGCAACTCCTAGAGCTGAATCTTCAACTCACTCAACTCGGCTGGGGCAAAATGATATGGTGCCATAGAAATCGGCGCCGTGTTGGGCACTAGATCAATAGAAAACTCAATCTCTCGATGAGGTGGTCTGACAAGGTCCTCGGGAAAAACATCCAAATATTCACAAACCACTCTCGGCAATACAATCTGGGTCTCATCACACTCACTACTCATAAAGCTAGCAAGAAGACCACTAAGCTCACTCCGCCCTCGCAAATCATACACTGGTGGCAAAACACTACCAACCCGATCCCCCAAGAAATGGAAACAATCCCTGCTCGGGGTAAATACTGTGACCCTCTGGCGGTAACAATCGATAACAGCCCGGTATAACGATAGCCAGTACATACCCAAAATAACATCAAAATCCAACATAGCCATAACTACAAAAGGAAATGGAAGCCGGCGATCGGCGACCTCTATATCACAGCCCTAACACCCCTGTTTTAAAATCAACTCACCCCTAATAGGTGATACTACACAAATAGGAGATGGTAACTGCGCCAACTCTAACCCCAAAACAGATGCAAATGCAACAGATATAAAGGAATGCGATGCACCCGTATCAATCAACACATTAGCAACCAAGTTACAAAACAAGATGGTACCTCTCACAACAGATGGAGTAGATACAAGATCCTGCGTAGTAACAACATACACGTGCCGAGAAGGTCTCTGATCTACCTACTCACCCCTACGAGCAAAAGACTGCTGCACAGACAGAGACAATGACGCCCCCTGGTTGGCCCTCAAGGCCTGAACAAACTGTGCTGGTTGAAAACTCTGCGTCTGCCTCGAACCAGACACACCCGATGTGGCACCCAACTGCAGAAAAAACCTCTTTAGGTGCCCCGCCTGACCACACTGATAAAAAGCGAGCGGCTAGCCTATGCCTTGACTCTGGCTCTGAGGTCGAGCCGAAGATGAAGCAACTCTCTGACATCCTCCCTTCTGCGGGCAAGCTGGAGACTTGTGACCCAACTGGCCACATTTGTAACAAGTAATGTCTCCCTGACTGCCTCTGCCAGAACCTACACTCGGCACTGGGAAGGTAGATCTAATAAAACCACCCTGAGATTGCTGAGAGTTAGAACTCCTTTGTCTCCTGCCATCACCCTGACCATCCTGACTCCTCTTGGAGCCCCTCAACCTCTCATCCTCCTCATGCATCATAATCTCCATATGGGCTGCAGCGTCCACAAGATGCCCATACTCTCGGGTCATAGATCCTCCAATCCTCATCTTGAGCCCGTGCCTCAACTTCTTCTCAAACTCCAGGCAACGGCGTTCCTCAGACGCCACAAGCTCAGGTGCAAACCTGGACAAACTGGTAAATGCGGCCTCAAACTCGGCCACTGATGAACTCAGCTGCTTAAGCTGGTAGAACTGATCTCTCAACTTCTCCCTGACTGCGGGAGATAGAAACTTCTCCTGGAAAGCATCCACAAAAGCCTCCCAAGTTCCTCCAACACGACCTCTTATGAATTTCCACCACTGACCCGCATCTCCCTTTAACTGGAAGGACGCCAAGGTCACCTTCAATGCCCCATCTTCGATGCCACGCATGTCAAACATCTTAGTCATCTACTCCAGGCACTCATCAGCTTTAAATGGCTCTTTCGGATCCCCCAAAACTCATCCGGATTGGACCGAAAAAACTCCCTCTTCAGAAAAGAAGGCCCTGCTTCAGCTACATGGGCCTGGGCTTGATTCTCAGCCCTGAGAATGCCCATAGATTCCCTCAATGCTCCTACCATCTCGCGGGGTAAAGTGCCCATGGCCTGCTGACCCACTGGCTCGGCCACATTGGCTTGACCAACACCCTCCTGCCGCGCTGGAATGTCATCCGGTATAGGCATCTCCTGCCTCCTAGGCCTACCACGCCTACCTCCACGTCCTCGTCCTAACATCCTAATAAAGGTAATGAAGAACATTAGCACATTCACAAATATGCCAAAGCTATAACACTCGCGTCCTAATACATGGACAACTGTAATTCACTCCACGTAAGCACATAAACACATAAGCACTTACGAATTTCATTTCTGGATAATGATAGTCCTAAGGCGTTACTAGAGTTCCGGTTAGAAACACCATTGATCAAGGGCTTTTCCAACAAGACTCCCAGAAATCCAAGGATCCAATCAATATCCTAGAAACTAAATCCCATACCTATATAGTCACATAAGCATGTTATCACATAAGCACATAACATTTCATCTAAGTCTCTAACAAACGAGACAAACCCATTATGATACTAGTCACTTCCCACGTACCCAAAGTATTCGAACCCGGTACGCTCTGATACCAAGTTGTAACGCCCTCAAAAAATACATAAAGCCCAACAACCTTGACATGCATAGATATAAAAAAAATAAACGTCCTTCCATTCATCAGAGTAGTTAAGTACAAAAGTATTACATGTTGCCAACAAAAGTAAATGCCCTAAGGGCTTACAACTTTCCAAGCCAACACTTGGTTACAAGAAGAGAGTGCTAACTCAAATACATATTAAGCCCCTGGCTTGAATTTACATGTAATACATCAAAAGATAACAAAATCACAAAAGAGTTTTCAACTCCCAGAACCTCCCAAGCTATGATCTTGGAGGTGGCATATCACCTGGACCTGAAAATGATGTCCCATATAGGGTGAGCCACAGCCCAGTAGAGATATAGTAAACCAAATATGAACAATGACTAAATAATGCCACATGACAGAAGGTTAACACATATAAACCAATGTATATCACAATAGAATCCCATGACTATCATGTCCATGTTACAATCCATTTTCCTTTACTCATCAAATCATTTCATAAACATGACTAAGAACTTGACCAGATAATTTAAATGAGATTACATCTCATATTAATAGTACATCCATTTCAATTGGGATAACAATTCATATTAAACATTTCCTTACTCCACAATAGATACACATAATTGATGTATCAATCTCAAACAAAAGACTTCCATACTTCATATATGATACACAGATTTGCTATATCAATACATCAATAGATACACATATTTGTTGTATCAATCGAGTACATCCCCTATCTCCTCCCAAACAATGACCGATTTAGGAGTCCATTCCATATCTTCCTCTAAACCGTGGAGTACATCCCTGTCTCCTCCCACATAACACAGTGTATATAAAAACATATCATATACGTGGTCAATCAATACATAAATTTGATGTATTATTCCAACCTCCATACTCGATGACACATTCAACTGATTAGTTTTAGTTCGCCTAATCATCATGCATTGTCTACAACATTCAAGACTATCCTCCACCGATAGCCCAAAGCAGTTATTTTTAAACAGAAAATAAATGCATAAACAGATATAATAACAACATTTTCATAGGTGAGTGATAAATTAATCCAACTACACCATTTAATCTCATAATTTCCCAATTTCGTTATTCTCAACTCAATTCCTTATTTCCCCAAAATTAATTATTCAATACAATTAGGGCATTTTTCCCCCTTCGTCCAATATTAACCCTAAGGTTCATTTTCGTCAACAATACCTCAATAATTCCATTTCCTCAATGTTCCACATACATATGGGTCTCAATATTTGAAAACCCCCATCTTTTATAAATTACAAAAAAGACCCCAACTTTTCTCAAAATTACCCAATATCACTAACTCATCAAAATGAACAAAATTAAAGACAAAACTCATAAGATGGAGTAGGGTATCCCTATCTCGAAATTAGAAGCTCAAAAGAGAAGATGACCAAAATCCAAGGTGCTCCAAATCCACAAATTTTCAGATTAAAACGAAGCTCACACCACCCTTTACCTTTCTTACAAAGAGATTGGGCTAGGAACTCACTAAATATAGATGAAAACCTAGAGAGAAGGTGTGTATAGAGAGAGGGAGCTCGGATCTAGGGTTTGAGAAGAAAAGAGATGCAAAAAGTGAGGCGTTTTCCCGCTGCTGCCTACTGATATAACACAGGCTCGCTCGAGCGAAGGAGTGGTCGCTCGAGCGACCAGACACAAAGAACACTCGCTCGAGCGTAGAAAGCCTCGCTCGAGCCAACAATTCGAAGCGTCAGGTCTACAACCTAGAAGTACGCTTGAGCGACAGAATGCTCGCTTGAGCGAAGGAACCCCAAAACATACACCTCGCTCGCTCGAGCGAAGGGAATCTCGCTCGAGCCAAGAAATACAACTCTCAGGTCAGAAATGAGACGCAGGAGCACGCTCGAGCATAATACTTCTCGCTCGATCCACCAGACACAAAACTCAACTCTTGCTCAACCGAAGGAAACCTGGCTTAAGCGAAGGATCTAAAACACAGAGCTCGCTCGAGTGACAACAGTCTCACTCGAGCGAAGAACCAAAATTCTGGGCAGCAACCATTTGCTCCCAATCACACCCAACCTGTAACAATCCTGCCCAAAACATCCTATAACTCAAATACAAGGTATTGAAGGACGGAAACAAGATAGATACAACAACCAACATCCATGGAACCAAGTTCGGATTACACTAATCAAGGGAGGGAAAACTGGAATCACTATTTGTCACTTGTTGCCAAATTCATTCATGAAGTTGGGTATTTTTGGGTCCAATTCTAATGTTTTTTTTTTTATTTTTTTTTTTATTTTATAGATGACTTTGTTACGTGGGCATTTAGAGTAATATTTTGGTGTATGGAGAAGAAATTTCACTTTTGTATAGAACTAATATAATACTTTTGTCATCCCCGCTTTTGTGCAGTTCACTATTACTGATACAGAAAACTTTTGGCAACCAACAGATAATTACTGGCATGGTACATAGATCACCTTTTGTTGCCGTACATATATATGATTTTTTGTCGTGGTACATAGATGTACTTTTGTCTTGGTACATACATCACCTTTTGTCGTGGTACAGATTACGATGGTAATTTGTACAATGCCAAATGGTCATTTCACATAGTAGTAAATGCAATTTTTGTATATGGAGGGCTTTGATTTTTGTTTGATTCTATATTTTGTATGGAATTACTATTTTAGTTTGGACAATAGTTCGTTTGTGTGTTCTTTGATAGTTAAAGTTATTTATTTTTTGAATACGGATGCAGATTGTGGAATGATTGATAGTATATGTATCATTTTATTTATATACGTATTACAGGTTGCATGGAATACAGACATGTTATGAAGAAATTATTATATTTGCAATAAAACATAATATCATGTTTTTGGCGACTAAAAGTTTTGTAGCGGAAAAAAAAAGAAAATCAAACATTTGGTGACTAAACGTTTTGTAACCAAAAGAAAATCAAACATTTGGCGACTAAAAGTTTTGTAGCCAAAAGAAAATCCAACATTTGGCGACTAAGATATTTCATAGCTAAAACCAAAAGCTAAAGAATAAAAGCACTTTTGCCAACTAAAATTTCAGTAGCCAAAAATGTGGGAGTTTAGGTGACTAAATTTTTAGTAGCCAAAACAAAAACTATTTGTCGACTAAAATTTTAGTAGCCAAAAAAATTTGACTTTAGGCGACTAAAATTTTACTAGCCAAAACACTAGTATTTACTTTAGGCGACTAATATATTTAGTAGCTAAAAACATTTTCCACGACTAAATCTTTGGTCATTAACAGTAATTGAGGATTTTGGCGACAAAAAAATTGGTCACTGAAAATGTATTATTTAACTTTTTTCCCAACCTTTTGGCAACTAAATATTTAGTCAGCAAATAAATACATTTGGCGACTAAAATAAGTTTAGTTGCCAATTAGCTTTCCCGACTACTCTTCGGCCACTAATTCTGCGACCAAAAAATTTAGTCGCTAAAG
This sequence comes from Camellia sinensis, assembly GCF_004153795.1. Lineage (NCBI taxonomy): Eukaryota > Viridiplantae > Streptophyta > Magnoliopsida > Ericales > Theaceae > Camellia > Camellia sinensis. Next base: position 1,069,675 of record NW_021025214.1, read on the forward strand.
CCCTTCGGCGACTAAAAATTGACTTTTGGTGACTAAATATTTGGTCACTAAAAGTGAAAATTCTTGTAGTGCCCTCCGACCAGCACCAAAAGGAGTAAACTTAAAGTTGTGTCCTTTGAAATCTATTGAACTATTCAAGAACCTTTATGGCCGAAACTCCTCAGGATCTTCCCATGACAATGGGTCTCTTGCAATTGCCCAAGCATTGACAATCACTTGCATGCCGGCTACAATGTCATAGCCCATTACCTTGGCTTCTTGGATTGATTCTCAAGGAAGCAACAATGGACTCGGAGGATGTATCCTTAGAGATTCTTTGATCATTACTTTCAAATAGTGCATGTTTACTAAATCATCCCCTGTTATATTTAATTTTCCTTTGTCTACTTGTCTCACCTCATTTTGTAGTTTTTTCATGATTTGTGGGTGTTTTAAGAGCTCTGCCATTGTCCACTCCATCGTTGTGAATATGATATTAGTTCTAGCAACAAACATGTGCTGAATTATTATTGTAGAAAGATAATAAGAAGTTTTAGCTTTACATGTTATTTGATTGCTAGGAATTGTAACTCTCTGACAATTCTAACTATTTATTCAAAATATTTACAAAAATAAGATGGATTGCTAATTATTTATTATCGTGTGTGTAATGTTCTAAAATCGGGGCCATTGGCCAAATCGGAAAAAAGACTAGATTAATGGGTCACTGATTCAACCATTCGATCAATTGGAATCGAACCGTGACGGCATATTTATATTATAAATATAATAAATATTATTCATAAATAAAAAAAATACTAGTCAAGATAGAGTCATTTGAATCATTTTTAAATTTCAAGATCTGCAAATATGTTGACCAAAATTATATGTTTATACTTATATATTTATAATAATGAGCAAAATTCACTTGGGAGAATTACATGCAGGTGGGAGTTGGAGAAAAAATTTACAAACACATGGGGGTGCAAGTGTTTGCGGTGGGGTGCAAATGAAAGGTCGTGGGAGTGTAAGTGTCATTTTCATCCCTCAATGTGTTAGTAATTTTTTTACTCAACTCCTACATACATGTAGTTCTCCCAATTCACTTTACCTCCTATAGTTCAAATACGGGCAAAGAATCATTTTATAATTTTCGACTAAAATACGAAACTAACTCTATTAATAACAGTGCCAAAATTACCTAAATACTCTTATGTCATATAATTTTCTATCTCAACTACATATTTAACATATTGAATCATAAATTAAACTAAACACTCTATTTTGTTACCATATAATTAACTTAATCTAATTTTAAAATTTTCACCCAATTTCTTATTTAATAACATTTGGAATTAAACATAAATATTATATATATATAACAAATTAAATCATCAAATTACTTTAATCAAATTTTTAATTAAATTAGTTAACACAAGTTTTTTTATTTAATAACATTTTAGAATAAACATAAACATAAACATACATACATACATACATATATATATATATATATAACAAATTAAATCATATATTGATCTAAATACCTTAATTCATTATATCATTATATAAAATTAAATCATAAAAGTACCTTATTCTAATTTAAAATTTTTTACTTAATTTATTAATTAATAACATTTTAAATTAAAGGCGTACATAGATATATATGCATATATATATATACACATATATATCTGACAAATTAAATCATAAATTAACTTAAATACTCTAATTTAGTGCCGTAAATTAAATCATCAAATTACTTTAATCTAATTTTTTGTTTTAAAATGCTAACCCAATTTTTTGTTTAATTGCATTTTAAATTAAACACATACATCACTACAACATATAAAAGTTTTAGAGACCAAATATTTTGATTTCTAAAAGTGAAAATTTTGTTACAAAATATATTTAGGGACCAATTTCCATCGTTATGAGGATAATCGTTAAAAGGTCGACTCGAAAAGTCAAAACAAGGCTTTTAATAGCAAAATTTTGTAAATGTCACTAACAAATAGACTTTTAGGAACCAAATAATTTGGTCTCAAGATGGTTTATTTTTTGAGGCAAAAAATTTGGTCCTAAAAGAATAATAATTCATCACTAATGTCTAATTTTCGTTGATAAAAATATAATAATGACACTTTTCGCAACTAAAATATTTGTTCTCTAAAAAATAATTTTGTCCCTAAATTTTGGCCTCTAAACCCTTAATTTTTTGTAGTGCATATATATAAAAAAAATTAATCATAAATCAACCTAAATAATAACAATCCCAAAATTAAACTATCCTTTAATTTTGTATTAGTATTATTTAATTAAAAATAAAAAATAGAATTTATTTTATAATTTTATATATGATGGGGTTAAAGATCAACTAATCATGATTAAAATAATTAAATTTAATTTTGTAATTTTGTGTGGTAAAATATGAATTAGTATAAACTGTAGGATTAGACTGTAAATACCCAAAAGGGCAATGCCACCTAAGTACTACGTGGTGGCATCTTGTTCGACCCTTCTTGAGACGAGAAGTTATTGGATGGTTTTGAGGCACCATCACGTGGTGTCCCAGTGATACTGTAATTGGTGGAGGGAGTGGGGGTCACAAATTTATATTAGGTGATTGAAGAACATGAAGAGGTATAATAAATTTTGATTGGTGTGAGATATGACCACGTAGCGTCCAAGACCAACTAATGATTTTACTCTTGTCACCCCACGGCTGCCTCCTCTCCTAAGGAAAATTCCAAACATACATAAAATTTAAATAAAAAATTTGGTAAAAATGTTGTGGTAAGATATTATTGTAAATAAATATATCTTCAATGGTATTTGGTTTTGAAATAAAAAGTCTACAATGAATTATATCATTATGTATAAAAATTATATGTAAATTTTTTATTTCTATAACATTATTCCTGCTATAAATAGGAGCTCAATTACAATCAAATGAAAAAAAGAATAACAAAAGGAAGAAAAGATCCAACAAGAATTTTTATAAGAGATTCAAGTTTCGGGAGATATTTAGACAATAGAAACCGATACTAAGGTAGGTTTTATTATATATTGAATTATCTCTGACTTTTTTATGTTAAATCATGTTTTGTAAACTTGATTATCATGTCAAAGGTATTGTTTGTTATTGGAATATATTTGTGTAAAAAAGAAAAATTATCGATATAAATGTTTATTAAAATATAAATTTGATAACAATTTGATAACAATTTGGTAAATGATCATTTGAGCAAATATTCTTATAAATATTACCACAAAGGTCTCATGTTTTGGGACTTAAATAGCCATTGTCCTCTCTTTGCCATTTTGGTAATTGTTTGAAGCAAAGTGTTGTACAAAGTTACGTGTTACACTACTATCGAAGCTACCCTAAAATCCATACGAGCCGCCAGTGGAATCCATACTGCCCGTGAATGTGGTTATGTGTTCTGTACGGTACCATATATATATGTTTTGTTTAAAATGTTTATTATGGTGATTTTATAACGTTTATACTCTCAGTATAATATTTCTCACTCTACAATATGCTTATAAGTTGTTTATCAATTTTCAAGAAATAATTATTAGAGAGAGAGTGTATGGCTCATTTCGGGAATGGGGAAACTACTCTGTTTGGCCTATGAAGAACTGCCCTGTTTTATCCCTTGCCACTGCTCTGTTTTGGTAACAACATCACTCTGTTTATACACTCTAAGCCACGGCCATACCATAATGAGGTCCAGTTGGGCCCAATGAAGGCCGACCATGCTTCAGCTTTAGCCTAAAAACCTATTTTGTGTAGTGAGGTAATAATAGTGCAGACAAAGTGTTTCTAAAGGATGTTCATCCTTCATGCTCCCTCCTATCATGGAGATATTCAAGGAGGAAATAGGTTTGCTTCGCAAATCATCAAACATCACAAGGATATTACATGATAATTAATGAAGCGGCGGGGTGGAAGATTTAATGAGAATTAAAGCTAGGAACTTCAAATAAAGAAACGGCTCAAACCTACTACCTCTCATAGTGAAGAAGAATAATCAAATTAGGGAAAATAGGTTAATGAGAACCATTTTTGAAAAGGAAGCTTGTAAACAAGAGATTACATCATTGAATAAACAAATTAGAGACTCTTCTCCCTACTCATGGAACATGGGTTGACATCTATTTCCATGCTTCAAAATGGAAGTAGGAGAGAGTTTCTAATACTTTAAATGAAAGAGCTCTCATTTGGCTTCAAAGCAAAACAAAAGCAAACCAAAGCAAATATATGAAAGCTATAGAAGGTTGTCGTATGCTCATCTTCCTACTCATGGAATAAGGATAAGACACTCATATCCAAGCTTCAAAATGGAACTAGAAGAGAGCTTAAAACACTCTAAAGAAGACAAGAGGGAAAATCAAAATTAAGCTACCTACTAAAGCTTAAACACACAACTCATCAAAATTGTTGACAACTCCTCTTCCTACTCATGGAATAATGATGAAACATCTATTTCCATGTTCCAAAAATGATCAAGAAGAAAGTTTTTCAACACTTTTGACAAGGAAGCTATCACGTAGCTTCGAGGTGAACAACAATTGTATGAAAGCAAAACATTTACATCTAGTTAATCAAACTTGTGGCAGGGTGGCTAAGCTCTAAACCTCCCATGACTACAAGATCTAATATACATATGGAAAGCTATTAGAACAAAAATAAAGCGATCAACTCAAACGGATTGGCGGCTACATCCTAAACACACCAAATCCGCGAGGACTATTACGCTATTACACTAGTGCAACTATAATATTCAAAGCATAATTAAATAACACACTAAACAGCCCATAAATACAAAAAAACAGTGCTAGAACTTAACAGAAAACAAGAAAAAGAAAAAGAAAAAAGTAAAGAAAAGCTATAGTTAACAATTAGTAATCAAGTCTAAGGAAGGGCAGCCAACCCCTCCCCTTTTTTGTAACCTTAATCACATATTTTAGCCCTAAGACAATTTTAAAACAATGTACAAAACAAGAAAAAGAGAGAAAGAGAGTACAAGAGAAGTAGATGAAAAGAAAGCAAAGCTCTACTTCTTGAAAAGAGAGAAGTAGCTTCTTAGTTATCAAACTTCAATCCCAACACCCTCAAGTATCTAGAATATAGTTTAAACTTTAGCAAAAAGCTTCAAGAAGAAGTTCTAATGGTGTATGCATTGTGTATGTATAGTAAAAGGTGATATAAGGTCAAGAAAAAACTTTGAAGTTCAAGTGTAATTCGAAGCTCTCAACAATCTCTTAAGCCTTTGGAAAATTTTTCTAACCCTAAATTCTGAAGGGAGAGGATCTATTTATAGAATTTGAGATCTTTTGGTCAAAAATATCTTCAAAAAAGAATAATTGGCGAAATCCCACCAAATACACTGTCTATCACTAATGACACGTGGCCGGATCACAAAACCCGTGGCCGAGTTGAAAAACCCATGGCCAGGTAATAAATTTTAAAAAAGTATTTTTAAGGTCTAAAACTGTAACAACCCCAAAATGCGTATTAGAAATTATCTTTATTTAATTATGGGTTAATGCGTTTTAATTTAATTATATCTATTTGAATTAAGGAATTATCTGTTGAGTTATGACTTTGAAATTGAAATTGTCGGCTTTCATGGGTTCAGACACCAAAATTGAGTATATGGATATGTTAATGGGAATTTTAAGAGCTATTTGGGAAAGTTAATTGGAAATTTATTTCATCTGATTCGTTAAGGTGTGTTTTGGTGGTTAACTTTGCACTGCAAATTGAAGACCTTACAGGCTTCAGAAACCAAAATGGAGTACATAATTATAATTAGCATGATTTTTAGGATTTAATATGAAGTTTCGTAAAAATTTAATTTAGAACGAATTAAGTCGGTTTTTTATTAAATATTATATATATTTATGTATATGAGCCTTGCTTGGCTCAACAAAAAGAAAGAGAAGAGAGAGAGATATTTGGAAGAGGGGGTTCTGGAGAAGAACTGAGAGAGAGAGAGGGAGGGGGGAAAGAGAGAGAAAGCTTCTAGAGAATGAGAGAGAGCTCAACATCCATGGAAGTTAAAGACAAAATTAAAGAAGATGAACTTGAAGAGATTTATGAGAAAAGTAAGGATTTGAATGGAGCTATGTAGAAATCAACTTAACTTCTTGGGATTAACCTATTATTTGTTTGAATTCATGACTCAAGATGAAGATTAAACACCTAATTGAGTTAGGGTTTTGAAGTACAAGCTTAAATGAGCACTCTTCATGGAATTGAACCTTGATTCCTTAGACTTGCTTGATTTAAGAGCCAATTTCATTATTTTTGCTTATCTTGAAGTTGATTATGAGAAGTGCACCTTGATCTTGAGGTTTTGTATGGTTAATTACATATGAAATGAAGATCTATGCGAATATGGAAGAAGAAGTTTTCAAAAAGTTTGAAAAAGAACTAAATACGGAGATTGATCTTCTTTACTTGAAGATTCATTGTATTTTTGATGTTTTGATTTAGAAAACAATCATAATCTCATGTTTTCCATTAGTTTTACATGAGTTTGAGTGATTGGAGTTGAAATCTAGCTTGGAAAATGGAAAACCAAGCGTTAGAACCAATAGAGATTTTCGGACAGCAGATTTTGCCCACAGACGCACGTGCGATGGGGCTTCCCGCATGTGTGGTAGTCCACTTCCAGCACCTAAATTGATTCTGAAATAAAAGCACGTTGTCTCGCATCTGAACAAGCACATTATGCAACATCACCAAGCGCTTAATCGGTGACGTCTGAGTCTTAAGGTCGGTCAAAAATGGGGTGTCTACAATATCTTTCTCATTCGAATTCTGTTTTAAGTGATTCTTGAGCCTAAATTCAAGCCCCGGAAGTATAGTTTCTAATGGTGGTAGTCTCACACCAAAATTCTGAGTATAAAAAGAGATATGTTAAAATTAGTGAAGGTTGTACACTTTCTGTCTACTCGTTTCATGCCATTTCTTCTCTTAACCCAATTTCCTTCCGTTTCTTCCTATTTTCCTTGATATGAATTATGACCCATTAAGGACTAATGAGTTTAGAACCACCATAAATAATTGGTTAAGGCAAAGTAAGGGTTTGATTTATTTTATTAATCAAAGATTAAGAAAAGTGACTTTGATAAAGAGAATAATTCTATGTTCGATATGTTGTGCTATGTAATTTGTAGGTCAAGACAATGACATTGCCCAACTTCTACCAGAAGCCGTCAATGTGAGTAATAATATATTGTAAAGACATGTTCATTTATATTTATTTCAATACATAACTGTTGTGATGTTCTAGAATTATGTTTTATGCGAATGAATGAGTTAACAAGGCCTATGATATGGAATATGGATATGAAATGTGAATTATTTATAATATGATGTGGTGGGCCCAAGGCCTTTCTGTTTATCCGTTCTGTTTATGCTATGACAGAATATGAATTGTTCGGCTTTTAAGGCCTATTGATTTTTTGTATGGAACAAAGTGCTATACAGAACTAAGTGCTACAGTGGGAGCCATCCCTAGGGTCCGTACGAGCCACCTCTTGGGTCCATACATACATGAATTGGACCCAAGGAGAGGTGGAGAGATGTCGATGTTCCATCTACTCTATGATCAAAGACAGTGATACGATATGATACGTTTAGACCCAAGGTCATTTTGATATATGATTGGGCCCGAGGCCGTTTTGATATATGTGGGCCCGAGGCCGTTTTGTTACATGGTGGGCTTAAGGCCATTTTGTAAATATGATTATGAATAACGTTGTGAATGATACAATTTTGGAAGAGTACTGTGTTATACTTCTTTTAAATCTAGATTATTCACTTGATTCTCTTTACTTTATTATTACTCATTGAGGTTCACTCACTCCGTATTTTTTATGTATGTAGGTGATCAACCCGGAAACCAACCTTAGGTCCACGTCAGAAGTTCTTTTGTCAACCTGGTGTAGACGTCCCCGAACGCCCTCGGGAGGAACGATTCCCCCCGTTCCGTTCGATATTGGGCTCACTACAGTTCGGACTCTCAAATTGTCATGGTTCTCAATCTGAAGCAAAAAGTCCAAATCCGGCAAATCGTTTTGAGAAAACAGATTTTGAAAGAAGTGCCAAACATGGACTGCTTTCCAAGATACCAGAGTCGCCACCTAAATGTTTTATTTTGGGAAAATTTAGAAACCCTGACTCGTTTGCCTAAGGCCACATGTCCGTCATCACCAAAGTTGCCTCGGCTCGGGAACTTGGGTACGATTGGGGAAGGTCACTTCGTGAGCACCCCGCTCGCCCGATCAAAGATTGGCCTCTACTAACCATGATAATCTATTTTTGAAACATTATGCGTTCTTATTCGGTTATTTAGCCTAGATTACTATGTGATGCGCACAGCATACAAAGTCAGACTGGATCGCCTGAATTGGAAAAAAACATTTCTAGTTTGTTTGTTTGAATATGGTTTGATGTGGCACTCGCAAGTAGGCTAAGACGTGGATTTGCCACCCTCGCGGTGGGCTTAGAAAAACATGATTTCGCCACTATCTAGTGGGCTTATAAACACACATTTGATGAATGTTCCAATCCAAATAAACCCAACCTTCTACCCACATGCATTCAGGCATTATATCACAAAGCATATAGCCTCATGTAAGCATGCTTCATGGCAGTCTCTCACACGCATGCAAGGATGCTAAAGCATAAAACTTACCGAGTACTCCAAGCCAAACAAAAGGAATTAGAAATCCATGCATGATCCTAATTATACAGAAATGCCTAATGCAACATATGCAAAAATGCAACTATAGCAGGCTCGGCTATTCTAAACATGGCATATGAAATGCTACAGCTAGCATGTATTCAACTTGGAATTGAAAATACTATGCAGTTAGTATGATGCGCCGAGCCCAGTGCATGTAAAACAGATGAATGAATGCAAACATGCTATCATACTGTATGCTAATTGAAACATGCCCTAATCTAACCATCATAAGCTGGTAAATAAAAGGGAGAAAGACGTGGGGTTAGAAGACATAAATCACACGCACGCACACTTATTACAGTTGTGCCCTCGCACAGAGGGTCTGAATAAAATAATATACAGTCCCAAATAAATAGTACAGTCCAAATAAATAATACAGTCCAAATATGTACAGAATCCAAATTAAATAACAAATTTAACTAGGAAAGCGGTAAACTAGCATGCAAGCTAGGGACTGCCTTGACTCTGTTCTGAATGATGGATGATGCATGCTCGGGTTGCTTGGCACGGAAATCCACTGCGATGCCCCAATCAGACTCTATTTGCGATTGATGCCGGAATGCTGTGCAAGGCCTTTGAAAGGCTACTGATTCTTGATTTGCTGCAACAGAGAGCAGGAAAAAGGCATGACAATGTATTTTCACAAATGTATGCATGCCTTGATCCTCGTGCCACCAATCACGCATCTCGATGCATGATGGCCGAGGAGTCGAATTGCACGACTCAATATGAAATGAATGCACATATAAACACCTCGACTCTGTTCCGAATGATGGATGATGCATGCTCGGGTTGCTTGGCACGGAAATCCACTGCGATGCCCCAATTAGACTCTATTTGCGATTGATGCTGGAATGCTGTGCAAGGCCTTTGAAAGGCTACTGATTCTTGATTTGCTGCAACAGAGAGCAGGAAAAAGGCATGGCAATGTATTTTCACAAATGTATGCATGCCTTGATCCTCGTGCCACCAATCACGCATCTCGATGCATGATGGCCGAGGAGTCGAATTGCACGACTCAATATGAAATGAATGCACATATAAACACAACCAAACCTAAACTCCATCATGGATAATCCAGAGTGTTGGTGACTGAGAATTGAGACACGTTCCGTCACTCGAAGTACGAAACGTCCCTCGTTTCCCGTGCTCGGGCTAACTCCTATCCCAAGCACGATGCAATATGCATGATATGCATGAAATGCAACTAAGATAAAACCTAACATACACAATTCTATGACATGGCATACACGATGCACGAGATAACATGGCATACACAATGCGCTAACATACAACCTAGTATACACAATGCTATGAAATGAAATGGCATACACAATGCAATATGGGCTTACACCAACATGAGTGGACCTCAGCCACAGTCACATAAGAGGCCATGAGATGAAAATGAGACACTCGAGATGCGTGCACACGTGCACGCAAACCGAGGACCGAACCTAAGGCAAAATGCCACTTTAACAAAGCATGGCAAGGTATGAAACATGATATGCAAACATGAAAATTTCAGTACTAAAATATAATGCAAAACAGCCCCGAATCATGGCAATATGGCACCCGATGCATGAGACGGACCCCGAAACTCAAAACTAGGCATGCGCAATGACCTATAGCTATACAAAACATGCACTATTTGATCATGAAGCATGAAGAAAGATTCAAGGCAGTCCCAAAACATGCATGTTTACAGTTTTAATCAAGGCCAAAACGTGAACACAAATAGGGCTAAGTTAACATGCGAAAATGGCCCCAAAAGATAGATAATGAAGCAAGTAGCAGCTTCCGGCCCTAAATGGCCATGAGCCCTTCAAAAAATTTTAAGAGGGGCTCAAAATGAAGTACTTTACAGTTTACAACAAGCCACGGATCTAAACACAAACAGGCCCAAAACAATGTGCAAGAAATGGGCTGAAATGGGCCAAAAGGGAGACAAAGAAGCAAGTGATGGTTGCTGGCCTCAAACATAGGAGGGCCCTTCAACAAAGTTGAAGAGGGGCCCAAAACATGGTATTTTACAGTTAGTGACTAAACCCAAAACAGTACACATGCAAGCTTAAAATACTATGCAAAATAAGGCCTAAAAAGAGGTTTAAACACAAAGTGTAAAAAGGGAGCCTCAAACAGCAAAAGACCCTTGATCAAACATGAAGAGGGGGTCAAAATAAGACTATTTACAGTTTGGACCAGAGTCCAAAAACACAAGAACAAGGGGCTAACAAAACATGCAAAAATAAGGCCAAAAGAGGGATAAAGAGTCAAGTGACAAAAGGAAGCCTCAAACAGGGAGAAGCCCTCAAACAAACATGAAAAAGACTTCAAAATAATGCTATTTTCAGTTAGGGTCGGAGCCCAAATATGCAAGCAAGAGGAGCTAATATATTGAGCAAAATAAAGCACAAAAGAGGGAGAATGAAGACTTACCCTTGTAGACAAGCTTTGACAACCCTTGGACCAAGTTTAGTGGCTCCTTAGCTCTGGAAAACAGCTCCAAGTGGCTGAAATGGATGGTGGTGGTATGGTGCTAGGTGGTGGTGTAGAAAGGGGTGTGGGATTTGGGGTTTTGGAGCTTGGAATAGAGAGAAAGAGAGAGATACAATGTGGGAGCCTCAAAGCAAATTTTCTAACCCTTAAAACTAAAGGGGAGGGGCTGGTTTTATAGGCAAAGGAGTGGAGAAAAGGGGGGGAATTTCAAATTCAAGTTTCCCCCCCAAAAGGCCAAACCCTTGGACATGGGTGAAGTGCAAAACAAAATACATGGCTGGAATGCACTTAGGACAAGGATCATGGCCGTCCAGCTCAAAAGGGCAAAAAAGGCCATTCACCACATAGGTGGCCGGCCTGCTACTTTTCAGAATAAAAAATGGTTCTACCGGAAAGAAAGGTGGCCAGCCGGTGATTGGGAAGTCCAATGGTGGCCATTCAAATGTCCAAATTGAAGCCCCGGAAGTTATCTTTCCAATGGCGCAAACCTTGCATTAACATTCCTCCTGTGGAAAAAGTTATGCTAGTTTCCGTGAAGCCGCGCAGATTCGGTCCTACCCGGATCCATGCCGAACTTCTCCCAACCTTGTTTTCTTCTCTCCTCTCCTCTTTTCTTCAACTCCAAACCCCTAAACAAGGTGTTTTGAAAGATTTTTCAAAAGAGTTCATCTCTCATTCATTCATTTCCACTTTGTCCTCGCTCGGTTTACCGAAAAGCGCGACATTTAACAAAATGCGAGCGTCGGGACATCGTAGAAACTTTATTTCAAAAACGTTTTTGAAAGAGAGGGTTTCAAGGTCTAAAATATTTTGATCAAAATTGTTTTGGTCCAAAAAGGGGTATGAAGTTGAAATTTGACTCTCTCTCATTGTCGAAGAAATTGAACCTTTGCCCTGCACATCTTTCAAAACCATCAGTCGCGTCCGAGTCTTAAAGGCAGTCAAAAATGGGGTGTCTACACCTGGTATGTTAATCTACCCAAGATGCGCCTCTGGGTCGACGCTTTAACCTTGTATTGTTCGAATTTTGTATTTTATTGAATTTATGTATATGTGTGTGAGATCTGTATAAGCCTTGTTATTATATATGTAAATATGGAAAGTGTAGTTGAATGTTTTAATTATTTTAGTCGTCAGGTATGCACAAGCTCAGTGGACATTATTATTTTTTTCATTTTGCTTCCACTTTAGGCCCCAATATGATTTTAATATTGTGAAATTTTGTTTTAAGGCCTAAGTACAGGCCGGCTATGGACCAAACTTTTAGGGGTGGGTTTGGGTCATGGCAATTGGTATCAGAGCACGGGTTATGATCTCACACATGTCTATTGAGCATTAGAGTGTCTAGAATGCATTTAAGTTGCATGTATTTAGTAACGAAATGATATGTTGTGCATTCCGAAAGATGTATGGGAGCTCGTACAATAAGTTAAGTATTGAGATTGAGAATTAGAAGTCCTCATGGACTTTAGGTAATAAGTGGGGATCAAGATGTGTGGTTTCATAGACTGAGTCTTGAGACTAAGGAAGATTTGATAATTGTAATGAAATAAGAATGGGTTTATGTATTATGATATTGAGGCTAAGGTCATGAAAGATATGGAATATTGGTGTTACAAGGATATTAAAATTGGCAAGTATAAGCATGTTTGTGGAAACGTGATGTGAAAGAAGATTAAATCTTAGCTTCTATATGGGTTGCATGTGGAATTAGACCATGAGAAATTTTGGAAAACTGAGGTTGTTGTTAATCAATAAGGTATATGAAACTATGGCAATGGAGAGATGTGATAATTGATAACGAGTATGGCACTTGAGAGTTAGGAAATGGTTTGATATAAGAAGTAGAGATGAAGAAATTGTCCCATCTATATCCTTGCATGCTTGTATGTTTCATGATTAAGTATATGATACTGTGTATTATGGTGTAGTTACTAAATGATACCGGACGTGTTAGCGGCTTATATCTTATGACCTTAGAAGTAGATATCGGGAAGTAGGGATGAAATGGAAGTTGAGTCCTTGTTGAGGCAACTGGATAAAGTGGAAGGAAAATTTTCAAATATGATGAATTTATGTGGACATGTCATGAGAAATAATAAGATCAAAAGAAGAAGTTAAGTGTGAACTCAACAAAAGAATCAAAGAATGTGGTAGGAAGTTTTATGTATGCTCGAACGATTATTGGAGAGTGTAGAATTCTTTTGTGTGGGTAATTGAAATTTGAGCTGAAATGCTAAGATAATTAAGGACACTTCGATGTGTTAAGATCGGTATTACATGTGTTTAAGCTATTTGTGAGCAAAACGTTAGTTTAAAACCCATTCGTTTAACTGAATCATTTAGCTATAGAATGAGTTGGTTATCAGGCTAGTAGTATGCGCTAAGAATTTCTTTATTACTCAAAGGACCTATTTTATTGGAAAATGTTATACGGATTTGATTTAATGCCTTTATGAAAAATATTGAAATAAATGATGAGTAAATGTTATTAGCATGCCTAAGAAAGTTATTTGTGACTTTCGACTTTCAGACCCACCTAATTGATTTATCAATGAGGCATATAAGCTGTGTGGGAACTACTATTTGGACTAACGTAGTTAAGGAATTTGTAGACCAAGGTTTGTACTTGATATTAAGGTTATATTAGGTGTTTAGTCTATTTTGAAGTTATGGAAAACAAAAGAGTGTAAGCATGAATGGCATTTGAGGTTGAGCTGTGATTATTGGAAATTATGTGAACAGTAATACAAAAATATATGAGTTTATGGACAATGTGTTTTGTGTTTTACAACTATGAAGTTGAATTTGTGATCATTATGACATTGCAGGATAATTTTTAGTGAGTAAATCAATTTGGGTTAACAACCTATACAGATATGATGACAAGATAAACTTTAGTGATAAGAAAATCAAATGGTAAGAAATGTTACGTAGAAAAGTTAAGTATGAAATTGACAAGGACTTTGAAAGGAAATTTTGTGGTAGATGTAATCGATAAGTATATATATATTGAGTAGAGGGAAGAGGACTTGAACCTAAATTTGGTTGTTGGACAATTTACACCACATTTATCCCATGCATTATGAAAATAAATAGGCTGGGGATGCTTTGAATTACCCAAATATTGTGAATACCTAAATCATTAGTGAGCAAAGAGCCATAAAGTTATTGATTCAAAACCCATTTGTTCATTTTGGTTCAATTGTTGTAGGATGAATGTGTCATCGGGAGCACGATTGAGTAGTGAATATTTCTTTATTCTTCAAAGAGTTATAATATTTGAGACTGTTTGTGGCACTAATGAATTTGAATTATGATTTGCATGGGAACAAATACTTGAAGAGCATTAGACTATTACTTATGGATCAATAAATTGAAATGTACGAGGGTTGTGCATAATAAGATGATGTTTTGATGTTACTGAGTATTATTATCAATTGGGTTACCAATTGGCCAATAAATGACGAATTAATTGTGATTCTAGGAACAAACTTTATTGAGATTGACCGCTTAGGATTGTGAACTGTTAAATGATTGAGGGAAGTTGTATATTTGAGGCGAAACTGGACTATTGTAGGAGACTGAGATTTATGAACTGGACTTGTGACAGGATAAATCAAGTTTGGAGGACCAAACATCTTAAGGTGGGGAGAATGTAATGACCCCAAAATACGTATTAGAAATTATCTTTATTTAATTATGGGTTAATGTGTTTTAATTTAATTATATCTGTTTGAATTAAGGAATTGTTTGTTGAGTTACGACTTTGAAAATGAAATTGTCGACTTTCGTGTGTTCAGAAACCGAAATTAAGTACGTTGATATAGTAATGAGAGTTTTTAGAGCAATTTGGGAAAGTTAATTGAAAATTTATTTCGTCTGATTCGTTAAGGTGTGTTTGGGTGGTTAACTTTACACTGCAAATTGAAGGCTTTAGAGGCTTCAGAAACCAAAATGGAGTACATAATTATAATTAGCATGATTTTTAGGATTTAATTTGAAGTTTCGTAAAAATCTAATTCAGAACGAATTAAGTTGGTTTTTTATTAAATATTATATATATATATATATATGAGCCTTGCTTGGCTCAACAAAAAGGAAGAGAAGAGAGAGAGAGATATTTGGAAGAGGGGGTTCTGGAGAAGAACCGAGAGAGAGAGAGAGAGAGGGGGGGGGGGGAAAGGGAGAGGGGGGGGAAAGAGAGAGAAAGCTTCTAGAGAATGAGAGAGAGCTCATCATCCTTGGAAGTTGAAGACAAAATTAAAGAAGAGGAACTTGAAGAGATTTATGAGAAAAGCAAGGATTTGAATGGAGTTATGTAGAAATCAACTTAACTTCTTGGGACTAACCTATTATTTGTTTGAATTCATGACTCAAGATGAAGATTATACACCTAATTGAGTTAGGGTTTTGAAGTACAAGCTTAAATGAGCTCTCTTCACGGAATTGAACATTGATTCCTTTGACTTGCTTGATTTAAGAGTCAATTTCATTATTTTTGCTTATCTTGAAGTTGATTATGAGAAGTGAACCTTAATCTTAAGGTTTTGTATGGTTAATTACATATGAAATGAAGATCTATGTGAATATGGAAGAAGAAGTTTTCAAAAGTTTAATGTTTTGATTTCGAAAACAATCATAATCTCATGTTTTCCATTAGTTTTACATGATTTTGAGTGATTTGAGTTGAAATCTAGCTTGGAAAATGGAAAAACAAGTGTTAGAATCAACAGAAATTTTCAGACAGCAGATTTTGCCCATAGCCGTACGTGCGGCGGGGCTTCCTGCACATGCGACAGTCCACTTCTAGCACCTAAATTGATTCTGAAATAAAGCACATTGTCCCATACGTGCGACCTTATTTCCCGCAGGTGTAGGGCCTCTCTGTTTTAGCCCAACTTCAAATAAGCATATCTCTCTCATCCGAACTTCATTTTAAGTGATTCTTGAGCCTAAATTCAAGCCTTAGAAGTCTAGGTTCTGATGGTGGTAGTCTCACACCCAAATTCTAAGTATATAAAGGGATATGTTCAAATTAGTGAAGGGTGTTCACTTTCTGTCTACTCGTTTTATGTCATTTCTTCTCCTAACCCAATTTCCTTCCGTTTCTTTATAGTTTCCTTGATATGAATTATGACCCATTGAGGACTAATGAGCTTAGAACCAGCATAAATAATTGGTTAAGGCAAAGTAAGGGTTCGGTTTATTTGATTAAGCAAAGATTAAGAAAAGTGACTTTGATCAAGAGAATAATTCTATGTTCTATATGTTGTGCTATGTAATTTGTAGGTCAAGACAAGGACATCGCCCAACTGCTACCAGAAGCTGTCAATGTGAGTAATAAAATATTGTAAAGAAATGTTTATTTATATTTATTTTGATACATAACTGTTGTGATGTTCTAAAATTATGTTTTATGCGAATGAATGAGTTAACAAGGCCTATGATATGGAATATGGATATGAAATGTAAATTATTTACAATATGATGTGGTGGGCCTAAGGCCGTTCCGTTTATCCGTTTTGTTTATGCTATGACACAATATGAATTGCTCGGTCTTTATGTCCTATTGATTTCTGGTATGGAACAAAGTGTTTTATAGAACTAAGTGCTACAGTGGGAGCCACCCCTAGGGTCCGTACGAGCCACCTCTTAGGTCTATACATACATGAATTGGGTCCAAGGAGAGGTGGAGACATGTCGATATTCCATTTACTCTATGATCAGATACAGTAATACAATATGATACGTTTGGACCTAATGTCGTTTTGATATATGATTGGGCTTGATGCCGTTTTGTTACATGGTGGGCTTAAGGCCATTTTGTAAATATGATTATGAATAACGTTGTGAATGATATAATTTTGGAAGAGTATTGTGCTATACTTCTTTTAAATCTAGATTATTCACTTGATTCTCTTTACTTTATTGTTACTCATTGAGTTTCGCTCACTCCGTATTTTATATGTATGTAGGTGATCAACCCAGAAACCAACCTTAGGTCCACCTCATAAGTTCTTTTGTCAACCTGCTATGTCAAGCCACCCAAGATGTGTCTCTGTGTCAAGGCTTTAACCTTGTATTGTTAGAATTTTGTATTTTATTGAATTTATGTATGTGTGTGAGATTTGTATAAGTCTTGTTATTGTATATGTAAATATGGAAAGTGTAGTTAAATGTTTTAGTTCTTTTAGTCGTCAGTTATGCACAAGCTCAGTGGACCTTTTTTTTTTTTTTGGTGCTTCCACTCTAGACCCTAATATGATTTTAATATTGTGAAATTTTGTTTTGAGGCCTAAGTATAGGCCGGTCATGGACCAAACTTTTAGAGGCGGGTTTAGCTCGTGACAAAAATATTTTGGTCAAAATGGGGTATAAAGTTGGGATTAGAGTTCGAATCTAAATTCCTTTGCTGAAGATTTAAAAGATTGCACAGCGTAATGTTTCATCATCAGGTGTTCGGAATAAAACGCTCAAGTCATAAAGGCGGTCAAAATGGGGTATTTACACCGTCAAAATGCTAATTCTGGCACCACTGGCTGGAGTTGTTTATCTGTTTCAGGTAACATTGCAAGGATCTTTCAGGCTCGTTTGGATCCGGGGAGTATTTCCAAAATTTACATCCCCATATATATGTATATATATAATATAATTAGATATAAGAAATGAATACTAAAAGTTTAATTCTAGTTAAATATAAGTAAATAATAATCCTAAAAGTCTCACTATTTATATATATATATATATATGAAAATAAAATAAATTATTTAGTGTTTTAAGAATTTAAATGATTCTCAAATTTTTTAACTATTTAAAATATAGCTGGATATAGCAGGGATGAAATTAAAAAATTTTACTCGGAACGGGGTTGGAGCAGAAGCAAAGGTGAGCTTGTAAATGAGCATGAAAGGGGCTGACAAATCCGCCGTTTAGATACATGTCAGCACTTTCATGAGCATGAGAATGACTTTTGTAATTCGAAATTTCAAATCAACCATAGAGTTGAAATGTGGTTAAAAGAATTTAAAATCAGGAGATCAAAGAAAGACCGTCCAAGAAATAAATACAACAAAAGTAATAAAATTGAGACCTTTCTCCAAGAACACAAATAATCTACCCCACTCTATGTGTCTTATCTTATATTTATGAAAAATATTATGAATTATGAAAATTTATTTTGAATTTTATTTTTAAAAAAATGTGAAGATTTAAAGTTAAAGCAATGTTATATGTAATAAATTATTTATTAAAATCTTATTAAAAATATATATGTCTAATTATTATTAGATATAGTGATCCCAGGCTTACCCTTGTTGTACAGTGATCCGGACATGTGTCCGTATATATATATATATATATATATATTTTACAACCAATCATATTTGACTTATTGTATGTTATAGTAAATATTTTGATAAGATTGTTAGTATCTGTAGAATTAATCTAAAGTTAATAGGATGTAGGTCACACTCACAATGAATGTAGACCATTGATCGATTTTTATGAATAATTTTCTAAGTATTTTTGCCGAGTTTTGTAGTATTGTTATATATGTATTACATATAATCATATTACCAAAATCAATGACGAGAAGAGTATAGGAAAAACAATGACACAGAGTAGGGAAGGGCATCCCTATGCCCTTCTCGATGTCCAACAACTTGTTTAATTATCATCGTTAAATCCCTAAATTGTGTTTTAAAAATTACAATAAAGCTATATGAACCAATTGGTTTATTAATTAGTGTACTAACGGATGATGTGATATAATTTTATTGGCTTTTAATTTTTATAATTTGTATAATAAGTAAGGTTTATAATTTTGAATTTTCAAAAAATTAACTAATACAAATAAACAAGAAT
The DNA here is from genome assembly GCF_004153795.1 of Camellia sinensis. NCBI lineage: Eukaryota > Viridiplantae > Streptophyta > Magnoliopsida > Ericales > Theaceae > Camellia > Camellia sinensis. The sequence goes on from NW_021025214.1 coordinate 1,088,784, forward strand.
TAATTAGCATTAAATAAGAAAACAAAAAGTAACTTTACCAAGATGAGAGCTTTGATGGTATCTCTATGAACAAGAGAGCCAGATGTATTCTCTAGTTGGATTTGAAGTAGAAGATCCACAAAGTCATGTTTGTTTTCATTTCCAATATTCGCACTATAACTGTCGTCTCTTTTGCTTCTATCAACATGTTCTTCCACTACTCCCTCAAGAAATTGATTCATCTCTTTAGAAACATTCTCCACTTTGGCATCCAAACCATTGATTCGATTCATCCAAACAAGCCATGGGATATAATCCCCTACATCGAAAACACCGATCAATTCCGTAAGTGTTGCGAGGAGTTCCTTAAACCTCCTCCCTCCTTTCGTTCCACTGTATTTCCTCCCCAACGCAACCCTACACACTATATTATTTGTAAGTGTCACAAACATGTCGGTCAAGTTTGCCAATGAAGACGAAGACGAAGACAAAGACGAAGAAGAAGAGTTTTTGATTTTTTCAATCATAAGGGCGGTTTCTTCTTCCCTAACGTTTCGAAAGGACTGTACCATCCTATTACTAAGATGGTGGACGACACAAATGCTTATTACCTGCCCCCAATACTCGCCATAGGGACTAAGAGCGACGTCCTTGCAGTCATAAACAATTTTGCTACCATTAATTGTTTTAGGTCTGCTTGAAAAGGCGAGATCATGGGTTTTCATGATTTCGCGAGCTGCAACGGCCGAGGAGACAACAAGGACTGGAACACTGCCGAAGTGAAGTTGCATAAGGGGTCCATATTTTTTAGCCAATGATCGGAGAGAGCGGTGAGAGAACAAGCCCAGTTGGTGGAGATTCCCAACAATTGGGAGCTTTGGAGGAGAAGGTGGTGGCAAGTTTTTGTGGTCTGTTGGAAAAGCATAGGAAGAGGAAGTGTACCAAGAGGAATAATGGAAAAAAGTAGAAATATAAGAGATGTAATAACAACATTATTTCTTGCTTCAACAATTATAATATATGTTTTTTTGAATGAAAAAAGGTATAGTTTCCAATTGAGGAGTACATTGCCTACCTAAAGTTCTCCTTTTATAGAATTTCTTAGGATAGGAGTCATGCTAAACATCACCACACATTTGTTTTTATTTTTATTTATTTATTTATTTATTTTTTTTTTTTTGGGGGGGTGGAGGGAGATATTAACTTTTTAATATTATCTTTTGATTTTTTTTAAAAATATTAATTGTCAAAATTATATTTTTTGTATATAAATTTAAAAGGACAAAAATAAAAAATTTATATTATTTTAATTTAAAATTTTTTAAAAATAATTAATATTTTAAAATAATAAAAAAATAAAATAAGAAACTAATATATTTTAAGACTGAGGTTATTGAGACCCATTTTAACAAATTGGTTAAAATTCAATTTTTTAGCTTTTTAACTTTTTGAGTCACATAACATCTTTACTTTTTTTTACACATTTACTTGAAGCAACCTGCTGTATATTTAATAAAGTTCAAGAATATGTTTTTTTTGTATATATATTGTCACTGTTCCATTCTATTTATACTAATTATGTGATCAGGATAAATACACATAATGATAAGATTACAAGGATGATAAAAATTCAAATAATATTACCAAATTTGTTTGCTTTAATTTTGTAAAAGTTATTTGGGAAAATTATTTATAAATTCTTTTTAAAAGACTTGTATTATATAATTTCGTGAAAAAATTTATATTCCTATAAGTTTTGTGGGTTTATTATTGACACATTTACCCCCAATATTATTATTTAATAATTTAATTAATAGCAATACCATATATGGAAAATTTAATATTACCATAAATTGTTATCATATCTATATGGTTGGGAATTTCAATTTCAAACTTGGCGTTCCACATATGAAAAATCTAATGTTACCATAAATTGTGATTATATCTATGTGGTTAGAAATTTAAATTTCAAAATTAATGTTTGTATTTGGTGATCAGACCTTTGGTGAAGCTACATTTTAGGAAACAAAATATAAATGATATCTTATGTCTCACATCAACCTGATTTATTTTGAAACATAAATGGAATGTGATAGATTTACATGTTAGCAGCCGTCGCATCAAGTTTATTGGGATAGTTTGAAAGAGAAACAGATCCATTTTTCATATCAAATATAAACAGCCCTAAGATAAATGTGAGCTCACATTGGATGTGAAAGTTACATTCTCATGTGCGTAGCCTAATTGGGAAATGAGACAATTACGCAGTCCGAACGTCCACCAATCGTTGGTTTTAGACTATGAAGCGCAATATAAAAGTGTACACACTTATGAAGTCAATGTGACGTGATGCGAACATTGAATTCAATGTGGAAAAATGGAATGTGAGAATGGGAATCCTCAAATTTATACCCTCAAATCTCGCTGACAATGTGGACGTGACTTTTGAAAATGGAATGTGACAGAGTCACATGAATTGAATCCATTGCGAAATTGAACTCCGCAGGGGGTGCGACACATTAGGGATCATCTTGGGATCCAAAATAAGCAGCCCAACGTTAATGTGAGCTCGGATTTAGACCAATCATTGGTGGTAGATTACGAAGTGCAATGTACATTTAAGTACACTTTGGAATGCGTGTGTGACATGTTAGTGACTTGATGTCAACTAATGTGGGTTCGTAACGGTTGACAATGTGTATGTGACATTTAAAAATGGAATGTGATAGAGTCACGTAAACCAATGCATTTTTTGTATCAACACTAAACAACCCAACGTAAATGTGAGCTTACATTGAAGACGTGTGTGATTTGGTTGTGCCGTGTGGTCACAATGTATTGCCATGCGACTTGGCATGCTACATATGTGTTTTACAATCAAATGGGAGCACAATATTGGCATGGATGTACTGTTGTAAAAGAATAACGTGACATCATAAATGTCCACATTCAATCGACATCGAGCAATGGGATTCAATCCACATTCAATTACAAACCCAATTCCCCAAATATTTTGTGCAACATACTGTGACATGTATGTAAACACTAATTACAACAAAGACACGATACACATTCAAACATATATAAAACCGAATAAACACACAATTGTCATATACTACATGGTGTATGTGGATTACCGTTACACATTAAATGTGACATGCATCGTAACACTATCATCCAGGTTCCAATGTACAATTGTCACCCTACGATGTGGTTTATATTCAACATCAAATTAATAACCAAATCCAAATACCCCCAACCCAACCCTTGAACCCATACACACCACTCCACACATCGAACATATCAAAACACATAACCATTACAATGTCAACTACACATATTTAATCAGAACATTGACCAAAGTGTGCCTATCAATGAGTGTAATAGATTGTCAATACCCTATTAAAGATGAACAATCCACACTTCAACAAACAACAACACACTTCAACCAAAAAAAAAAAAAAATACCTCTGCCCCTCAACCGATTGGAGTCAAAATCTATCGAAGGAATCAACACATAACCCTCAAACTTCATCATATTATTGACCATATCCACATCGGTAAGATCCTCCGAAAAGACATCCGAATACTCTTGATTTACTCTTAGTGAGTCACCCTGAACCATACTACCTTCAACGGCTATCGAGATGGCAAAAAGGAAACTCAACTCTCCTCGACCTTTAAGGCCATACAATAGAGAAATAAAACTATCACCCTAGTCACACAAAAAGTAGAAACACTTTCTTGATGGTGTACACATCGACACCCTCCTACTATGGCAATCTATCAAAGCCTAAAAAAAGTCAACCAATCTATACCTAGAATCACATCAAAAGCATGCACATCAAGAACAACAAAATCAAAAGAGAGTTGACAATCTACGACCTCAATCTCATAGGAGCGGCATACTCGACCCAATGCCACTCTACCCCCAACAAGTATCTCAACAAACGAAGGAGACTCCAACTAATCAAACTCCAACCCCAAAGCAGATGCAAAAGAAAACAAAATGAATGAATAAGATGCATTCGTATCAATCAACAAATTGCCTAAGAAATTGAATCGCAAAAAGTTACCTCTCACAATAGGAGGTATCAACAACTGCTCCAGCATGGTAACATCATACACAAGCCCTGGAGGCCTTTGATCAATTTGCTCACCCGTCGGAGAAGAGGCCTGAAGAACTGACTGAGTCGAAGTGGCTTCCTAATTGGCCATCAACGCCTGAACTAACTAAGCTGGCTGATGGGTCTGTGTTTGCCTCAAACCAGACGCACTAGATGTGCCATTCGACTAAGGGCAAAACTTCCTAAAATGCCTAATCTACCTACATTGATAGCAACTACCTACTTGTTATTAGTGTGGATCGATTGGGTATTTGATGAGGTTTTGCCCTTAATCGGGTGGCACATATAGTGTGTCACACCCCAAATCCAGGAATGACCGGCCGTGGCCCACAAGGACTTAGCCCAAGGCACACGTAAGCCTAAACATGAACCCAAAACCATAAAGAATAAATGTGATGATAGCCTAGAAATAAATAATTCAACACTCAATCTAGTGACATACCACAAGTGAAAAACAAGTCATAACCAACTTACTAAAAATATATATATATATACTAAATTGAACACAAACCGTCCACAAAATAAAATAATTCTAAATAACACCCAACCACAATGTATGCACAAAACTTGACAAAACAACCTAAAACAAATTAAATAAATGCCCTAGAGGTCCATACAATTGAGTCCCCGCTACGCCATGAGTTCACTCTAAGTCCTTCTAACACCTGGAAATGATAACAACTAAGTCAGCTGATAGCTCAGTGAGTAGCAACATGGATAGTAAATGCAGTTTTGAAAACAGGGTTCAATTCCAAAATAAGATATATATCACAGAAAATAGATTGGCATACTGTTTGGTAAATATAATCTGTTTCAAAAAGAATGTTCCACAGTTCAACACTTAAAATATTCATGTCTCGCAAGAACATTATAAACGACATTTTCCACTTAAAACAGATTATAACATGAACACCAATAATTTTCTGAGTACCAAGAAAAACAAATAATATGCCACACAGTTCTCAAGGCTATAAGCCCCGTTGGATCCAATACCGAACTAAGAGTCATCTTCAGGGTGGCACCTGGGCCTTTTCTCAAAGACGATCCGATTGAAGGTCACCTAGCTTTTTTTAAAGGTCTTTTTCTTACAATCGTTGAGCACTAGAGTCATTACGGCCCAACCCGGATATGCTCTCTAGTTGCCAGAGTCACTACACACAGTGAAATAATTTCCCTGGACTAAATATACACATGGTCCCAATAATCAATACACATTAGTTTCGCAAAACATGGTAGTTCATCATTATAAACGTGAGACAAAAACAAATAGTTTACAGTATGCCAAGTTCACACATGTTTCAGAAATAATTTGATTCCATTGATAATATAATAATTTATCAAAACAGTTTGGTCTTGAAACAACAATTTAATTTTTCAACAGTTCAAGGTAGGAGAACATTTATAAAAATATGTAGCATGAAACTACTTACTTGAAAACGAAATAATATAATCCTCGCCTAGACTGTAAAAGTCCAACTAGTGCCCTGAGCCAAGTATAAAAACTACACGTCACAACTAATTTAAAAATACTAAAAAATAGGAACTAAGTAACCTCAACTAAAGCGCACTAACACGGCTCAACCCAACTCACCGTTAGTCTTAAATATTACCTAAGTTCATGTTCTTCAAGGTTTAAAATCACCCAAGACATAGGTTCTGATCGAAACTTAACTAAAAGTGACTTTAAGATAAAACAAAGTTTTTCCAATCTATTCGCTAACTTTGAAAATTAAAAACCCACTCCACGTTGTTCGAAAAATTATAAAACCCTCCAGATGTCAACTAATATATCCTAAGTTCCAAATCCAATTGGTTTCACTTGCTTTTCTTATCAAAGTAATTAACTACAATTTATTATATCCAAACAGGTTGTTTTCTGCAACATTTTAAAGAAATTGACGGTTCTCTTAATATACACGAGAAATCAATGCAAGGCTAAAAACGTATGAAACTAGACTCGTAACCGGTTCTAATAACACTAATTTGATAATTTTTGGATTTATACCCAAAGAGAACAACACTCCCGAATTTACTGTTTCGGACTGGTTTCTTGGACAGATTTGAATACCTCAATTTATATGGATTTTGACTCCCAAAAATTATAAAAAAATTCAGATATGTAATTCAATATGTAATTGATCTACTGTAAAAATATCAGTTCAAAATTCATCCGTTTGACATGGTTTCTTGATTTTTAAAGTTCGTGATTATGTGCAGAATTTTTTAACTAAGAATAATACCCATTCGTTATACATGAATTTAACTCCTCAAATTTCTTAACAATATATATATATATATATATAATATATAAACCTACAACCTCCATGAATGAATAAAATAATAATAGAATAAGGATAAAAACAAAACCAAAAGGAAGAAGAAAGATAAAGACCCACTACACCCAAAAATTCCTCCTTGTTTGCAACCCTCCTTTTCTCTTCTTCTTTTCTCTCAGCCCTTCTCTCTCTCCCGTGGTGGCTCCTGCTGCTGTTATGAATAGTATGATGCAACCTAGGGTTACATATGTATCTACCCAAAAATGCCCTAAAATATTATCTTTATATCACGTTATTTTCTAACACATTAATTAAATAAAATATAACTATTATTATAACAAAATATACTTACTAACTTGCCCTCAATATTTTTTTATTATTTAACAATAAATTTATTTTAGGTTTAAAAATTAATTAAAAGACCCTCCAATAAAATTTAATTTGCACTTAAAGATTTACAAACAAAGTATTTGGGATTTGTAAAATTATTATTATTTAATTAATTTATTTTCATATTCGGGTTCTTACATGGTGCATCTAGTTCAAGGCAGACTAAGAGCCACTAGCCGACACAGCTAGCTCAGGCCTCGAGGGCCAATCAAGTAGCCATTTTTGCTCAGTCCATTCATCAGACTTATGCTCCGAGGGGTGAGCAAGTAGATTAGAGGCCACTAGGGCGTGTATGCTACTACCATGCCAGAGGAGTTTCTGGTACCTCCTGTTATGAGAGGTAACTTTTTCTATTCAATTGTTTAAACAATGTGTTGATTGATATGGGTACATCTCATTCCTCCATTTCATCTTCTTGTACATCTACTTTGGTGTTGAAGTTTGATCAGTTAGAGTTTCCTTTGTTAGTTGAGACACCTATAGGGGGTAAAGTGGCATTAGGTCAAGTATGCCACTCCTGTGAGGTTGAGGTCGCAAATTGTGAACTCTCTTTTGATTTTGTTGTTCTTGATATGCATGTTTTTTTATGTGATTTTGGGTATAGATTGGTTGACTTATTTTCAGGCTTCAATAGATTGCCATCGTAGGAGAGTGTTGATGTATACACCATCAGGAGAGTGTTTCTACTTCTTGTGTGACCGGGGTAATCGTTATATTCCTCCATTGAATGACCTTAAAGGTCGATGAGAGTTAAATTTTATTTTTGCCATCTCGGTAGCTATTGAAGGTAGTACAGTTTGGGGTGACTTGTCGAGAGTAGTTCAAGAATATCCATATGTTTTTTTGGAGGATCTTACCGACTTACCACTACATAGAAAGATTGAGTTCTCTATCAATTTGGCGCCAAGCACAGCTTTGATTTTCATGGCACCTTATAGGTTTGTGCTAGTCGAGTTTTGTGAGTTGAAGGTGTAGCTCCCTGATTTATTAGATAAGGGCTTCATTCTCCCTAGTACCTTGGCTTGGGGAGCACCAACTTTCTTTGCAAAGAAGAATAATGGCAAGTGGCGATTGTGTATTAACTACAGTAAGTTGAATCGAGTAACTGTTAAGAACAAGTATCCATTGCCAAGAATTAATGACTTGTTTGACTTTCTAAAGGGATCTCGTTGCTTTTCGAAGATCGATTTGAGATTGAGGTATCACCAGTTGAGGGTGAAGAATAAGGACATTCAGAAAATGACATTTCATATGTGGTATGGCCATTATGAGTTCTTAGTAATGCCTTTTGGGCTAACTAATACATCGGCTTCATTTATGTTCTTGATAAATTAAGTCTTCCATCAATTCTTTGATCATTTCCTAGTTGTCTTTATTGACGACATCTTAGTCTACTTACCCTCCGAAAAGGAACACAATGAACACTTGCAGGTTGTACTTAAGTTGCTTAAAGCACACCGTCTTTGTGCTAAGTTTGAGAAGTGTGAGTTTTGGCTCAGTGAAGTTAAATTTCTATGCCATGTGGTGTCTGAGGGAGGGGTGACTGTAGATTCATCTAAACTAGACACTATAAAGGACTAGGAGCAACCTAAGAATGCCTTTGAGATCTGGAGTTTCTTGGGGTTCAATAAGTATTACCAACGTTTTGTAAAGGATTTCTTTAGACTGGCTTCACTATTGACTAGATTGACAAGGAAAGAAGTTAGATTTGTGTGGAGTGAGGCTTTATGACAACCCCACAATGTATAAAATTTTGCATTTAATTAATTAAGGAGATTTGAATTTGAATTGCATATTATTCTAATTATTTTGATTTAATTGTGGAATTGATGAGCATTATTGAGTCTGATTCATATATGATTTTGCTAAGAATTTATTTCAGAATTAGAAATTAAAGGCCTAAATGGCTTAAGAAGGTATAATTGATGAGTTGAATTAGTCTAATTTGAAGTATTGAACCATATAGGAGTTTAATTAAATATTCAATTCCGTTTAGTAAAATTAAGATTTGATTAATTAGGGCCGAGTTGGAGTTAATTAAGTTATGAGGATTGGGATTTGTGAGTATTCTGAATTAAATTTACTTATGATGTGTCTAATTTGAATATGTAATTTATTGAGAGGAATTCTAAGTCTAATATGAAATTGAAGGCTTAAATGATTTGAAAAACCAAAATTGATGATGTTAATGAGTTTAATCTGATATTTGAAGCTTTCTGGAAGTTTGATTAAAAATTTGATTCAAATTGATAAATTTAACTATGATTAACTGGGCTAAAATTAAGGTTAATTAGATTAATTGAGTTATATGGGAAATGATCAATTAAGACTAATGTGGTTTAATGTGGTTTAATTAAGCTAATTATGCAATTAAGAGTTTAGCTAATCCTACGTGATTAATTGTGAAGTGGTGTGATGGGGCTAATTGTGAAGTTGTGTGTAGAGGATTTTAGGCCCTTGTGTGTCTACGTGTTTTATGTTGATGAATTCATAAAGTGAAGAGGTGTGCAAGGGCCTTGCATGTGTGTATGCATGGTACATTTGTGCCAAAGTCAAGAGGTGGATGTGTGTATGTTTTTGTGTTGGAGACTTTAAGTCAAAAGTGGGTCATTTCTAATTTGTCTTGTGCTGAGAAAATTGTGTGTGTGTGCCCTTGTGTGTCTACGTGTTTAATGTTGATGAATTCATAAACTGAAGAGGTGTGTTGAGGCCTTGCATGTGTGTATGTGTGGTACATTTGTGCCAAAGTCAAGAGGTGGATGTGTGTATGTTTTTGTGTTGGGGAATTTAAGTCAAAAGGTGGGTCATTTCTAATTTGTCTTGTGCTAAGAAAATTGTGTGTATGTGTGTGTGTGCATGTGTGCGCGCGCGCGTGTGTGCATGTAAGTGTTGTGCTAGAGCTCAAGGAAGTGTACATGTGTGTATTGTGGTGTCAACAAATGAGGTGTGTTATATGTGAGTTAGAAAAAGTGAGACTAAGCTCATTCTTCATTCTATCATTTCTGCTGGAGGAGTTTTAGAGAGAGAGAGAGAGAGAGCTCTTAAGACATGTGAAATTTGGAAGAAGAAGAAAAAGCTAAGGGGAGAATCACTTCTTATCTCTGAAATTGAGGCCTTAGGTAAGGAAATTATGCTCTTATTTTGTAGAAAATCTTCTATGCATCATGAATTAAGGGAGTTGTTGAATCTATCTCATGGAATTTGAAAAGAAAATGGGCTTTGAGTAAGAAATTGAGCTACATGCATGTTCATTAGAGATTTCATCATTTATTTTGGATTTTGAAGTTCTTGCATGCATGGAACTCATCTTTTATACATTTTCAGAAATTTCTATAAGTTCATACTCTCAATTTCATGGATTTATGCATTTAATTTCATGTTTCGAAAAGTAAGAAAAAAAAATAGAAAATTCTTTGCATGCATGGAGATTTGAGTTAAGTTTTGCTAAAATTATTGAGGTTCTGGAGCAAATGATTTATAAAGGGTCACGTATTAGTATTTTCCAAAGTAAATTCATGTTTTGAGTAAGCCATGCATGACCCCAAGTTTTGAAATGGTGTTTAAGAGCTCAAACTTTCAGTTTTGAAATTCAGATTTTTCACAGACTGGTTGAGTGTCCAAATGGCAGCTCAAGCGCACATTGCGAGCTCCCAAAATTTTTGCTGTCTTTGTAGACTACTCGAGTGACCAACTGGTGGCTCCAGAGAACTCACGGTATGTTTTCCAGTCACTCGAGCAACCAAGTGTTGCTTCGAGTGCACATCAAACACATCTAGTATTTTTTGCAGATAATACAGTCCGCTCGAGCGATTAAGTGGTGGCTCGAGCGGTCAGGCCTCTTCAGTATGTTTTGGAAAATTGCATCTTGTTCATATTTTGTCCTCATCTCATTTCAAGCATTCCAAGGCATGAATTCTGACTCATTAGGGACTAATAAGCTAAGAACCAACATAAGTTAATTAGTTTGGGAAGTAAAGTACGAATTCGGTTTATTTGAGAAGAAAGAATAAATGAAATAAGATTCAATCAAGAGAATAATAATGTTTCAATGTGTATGTGTGGTTTGTGTAGGTTGGACACTCGAGGAGTAATATTAGTTCAAGCCCAGTGTAAGTAATATCTCTATAAAGATATGTTTGAAAATTATTTTGTAAACTATTTTATGAATCATGTTTATGAAATATTATTTTATATGGATGAGTGAATGCCCCTTTTTGAAAAGTATTTGTGGCATCCTTTAGTGAGGCCCTTGTCTTGGAAAAACAATACCATGGCCCTTCAATTAAAGGAATTATAGAGATCTTTGATGTTAGACCCAAGTGGTCCCTTCATTACACCCAAGTGGTTCCATCACTAGACCCAAGCGGTCCCTTCGTTAAACCCAAGTGGTCCCTTCGTTAAACCTTTATGGTCGCTTCGATTTAGGCCTTCGGGCCCTTTTGTTACTCTATTGGATATACCACGCATGATGAATGATTAATGGATTAGATATGGAAAATGCTCTGTTTGAATTCAATATATGCTTCATTTGAAGATGTATGGATTTTGATATGGCAAATGCTTTGTTTTGAAAATAATATTAGCTTCGTTTTTGGAAATTGTAAGACATGTTTTATAATATGATGGACTTCATTCATTAACCTCTTTATTTTAGTATTACTCACTGGGCTCTAGCTCACCCTTCTCCCTTATATATATATATATATAGGTGAGCAACTAGGAGATCAGTATTAGAGTTTGCCTCAGAGTTTGCCCTCTTTGTCAAGCCACCGAGGATGTGCTTCCGCGTTGAGGTTTTAGCTTTTGCTTTTGCTTTTGTCTAGCTTGCTAAGCTTTGTATTTATTGAAAGTCTTATATGTGTCTATGAGATGTATAAGATTTGGCTTTGTATATGTATATATTAAAAGTGCGTTAAATGTTTTAAACATTTCAACTTATCATGTATGCACAGTTCAATGGACAATATTATTTTTGTTTTGCTTCTGCTTCAGGCCCCGATATTATTTAAATAATTTTGAAATTTTATCTTTGAGGCCTGATTACAGGCCGGTCGTGGCTCAAACTTCGAGGGACAGGTTTAGGTCATTACAGAGTGGTATCATAACATGAGGTAATATCTCACACACGTGTCCATTGGGTGTTAGAATGTGTAGAATGGATTTAAGTTGCATGCATCTAATAAGTAAATGATAAGTTGTGCATTTAGGATTATGTATATGTGTTTGTATTAGGATTCAAGTTAAAGAGCTATTATGGAATTTTATGTTACAAGGAAATCATAATTTTGACTAGAACATTGGGATTGCAAGTATATTGATTTGTGGAAATACGGCATTGCAAGAAATTAGAATCTTTGATGGAAGCCATGAAAGTCATATGGTTTATATATAAAATTAGACTATGGGAATATTGGGAAAGTTGAGGTAATGGATGATTATATATGATGTTATGTTCTAAGTCAGTCAATATTACCGCAAGTGTTACTCACCTTTGTCTTATGTCTTTAGGAAAAGATGGTGAAAAGTAAGAATGAAGTGGCAGTTGAATCCTTATCGGAGCGATTATGCAAAGTAGAAGAGATAATAGAAAATGTGATGAAAGCTATGTAATCATGTCATGAGAAATGGTAAGATCAAAAGAAAAAGCTAAGTGTGAAATTAACGAAAGAATCAGAATGTTTAGTAGATGTATGAAGTCTTGAGTTAGAATTTGATTATTGGAAAAATTAGAATTCATTTGCTTAGACATTTGAAACATAATCTGAGATTGCTAAGATAATTAGAATGAGAACGGTTCAATGTACCAAGACCGCTATTTCAAGTACTATTACTGTCTGTGAGCAAAATAATGTATGTTAACTAATTCAGGACCCATTCGTTTGTTTTGAACCATTTGTTATAAGATGAATAAATCATTGAGATTATTATTGGGTGGAAAATGTTTCTTCGTCATCCAAAGGATTTATATTATTTGAGAATGTCATACTATGAATATGACTTAATGCCTTTGACATGAATCATTAGGATGTAATTGTCACAACCCGAACCCGCCCCCATGGGTTAAGGACGTAACCGGCCAGTAATCCTAAGATTACCTACGGCCTCAAACCAAAACTGACTTAACACATCAGAGTAAAGAGGGGCCAAAAGGGAAGCCAAATTTAAAACTTTGTCCATAGAGCTGTGCTTACATGGCACATCAAAACAAACCATACAAATGTACGTTAATAACTCACAACAGAAACATAGTGACATAGGTTCTGTACAGACAGGATCAACCAAACTAAGTCAACCCATGAAAACTATATACAGACGTATTCAAAACTTCGCCATCCTGACAAAATGTAAATATAACAAAAGGGCGAAGACGGGTCTCGTGCGTGAGACACAAGGGCTGACTCTTTCAAAACCTTAGTTGCTCCCTACAGACTTCACTAAGGCTGGGTCTGGACTTCTCTTGGCTCACCTACAAACACATGAATGAGCGTGAGCGATAGCCGAGTGAATAATATCAAATCAAATACAGAAGTTACATAACAATGTAGAACAACATGTTCCAAACGGCCTTGGGCCCAATTCATACTTCTATTTAACAAATATATATATATATATGAATATACGAAATTCAAATCGAGTAACTTTAGTTCCAAACATTCTGGCCTTTGGCCCATTCAGATTTCCATTCATGGCAAAACGGCCTTCGGCCCATTCACTCATGTCGAAACGGCCTTCGGCCCATTCATTTCTGTCAAAATGGCCTTCGGCCCATTCATTTACGTCAAAACGACCTTTGGCCCACTCGTTCGTGTCAAAACGGCCTTCGGCCTACTCATTCGTGTCAAAACGGCCTTCGGCCCACTCACATATGTCAGAACGACCTTTGGTCCATTCATTTCAATCAAAACGACCTTCGGTCCATTCATTTATATCAAAACGACCTTCGGCCGAGTTCACGCTCGAGCGGACCCTTAGGTCTGCGAAAGTACTGGTTGCCTCCTGTTCCAGCTCGAGCGTGAACTCGGCCGTTCGAGCGCCTGTCTACATAGCTCCCCGCTCGAGCGGGAACCATGTCTGCAGAAAATGCTGGGAGCTCGTTTTCTCCGCTCGAGCGGACATCGAAAATCTGGGTTTTCCAGATTGAGTTCTTGAGCTTCATCTCGACATTCAATGGCTCTAAAGGCATGATTTCGGTCCAAACTTCACATAATCATGTACTAACATGGTACAAACATAGAATTACAACATATTGAAGCTCAATTTCATAATTTATCTACATGCATGTCTCAAAATATCTCAAACCCATCACCAACATGCTCAAATTCAAACATTCAAGACTTATACTCCCATGATTTGTACATGCATGTGGGAGATGCTCATCATTCTCAACTTAAATGGTACAAAGGGTGATTACAACATGAGCTTTAACCAAAACTCTACATGAATCATGTGTTTCAAGCTCAAACATGCAAATTCAAAGTAATTCGTTACATGCATGAGTTCTAAGACTTCAAACTCAACAAAAATCAACTCATTACATGCTCTTGATCACAAACAACCCTTGAACTTACAAGATCACAGATTCAAACTTACGAATTCAAGAATCAATACTTACCTAGAGGCTCAATCTTCACAATTATGGCCAAGTCTTGCACCTAGCCTTCCCCATTCACAATTTTGAATCAAAATGCCCAAAGGTACCTCCCCTCTCTCTCAAAGTCGTCTCTCTCTCTTTTCTAGAGAGTTAGACTTCAGCCAAAATGATATAAGGGTGAGGAATTGATCATAATAAGGCCCTTATTTAGCCCCACTCATCACATTATTTCATTATAAAATATTTGGGCACTTAATTCATCAATTTAATTGATTTAATTTGACCCAAATCAATTTTCAATTAAATTTCACCGTAGGCTCTAAAAATTATGCCAATCACAGTGGCGTAATCAATTTCGAGTTCTGTGGCCGATAAGGCCCTCAATTTAATTCCAAAGTAGATTATTCAAACAGATATTCCTACGGTGGACAGATATAATTCTAGAATCACATACATCACATAATGGCACGCCAAATCATATCGAACATATAATCAAATTCATATTAAGGGCCAATTAACGCATTACGGAACAGGGGTATCACAGTAATGTTGTGTTTGAATAAACATTTTACCTATTAAGTAGACGTTGATCATATGCCCAAGCGAATTGTTTTTGACCTCAGAGATCAAATAACTTTTCTTGTATGGAGTAAATCCCCACCTTATTTGATTTATCAATAAGGGCTTATGAATTGTATAAAAATGAATTTTCATATTATTATTGTTGGGAAATTGGTGGACCAAGAACTTGAATTTGCTATTGATGTTGTATCAAACACTTAAATCTACTTTGGAGACTTCATATGGGATGTCGACAATAGAATGTTTTGATTTATTTGAAACAAAGAAGTAAAATCATGAACATCATTTCAGATTGAGCTTCGATTATTTGAAGATGTGTAGAGTATTTGGAGGTATGTGAGTAGATGAACAAAAGTATATGAGTTATGCAATTGATGAGAACAGTAAGTTAGTGATTAATGAGTTTAATGGTTTGATGTTATGATGTTGACTTTGAAATCCACCTTATATTATTAATCATTACTGGATGGCTTTTGATGATATTAGAGACTGGTTGAATCACTAATTTGGGTTATTAACCATCAAATAAATAAAAAATGAGTTGAACTTCTGTGATGAAATTCGAGTGGAAAGCAGAGATATATGATTTGTTTTCGGTACAAGTAACATAAGTTTGGAGGACCAAACTTTCTAAGGAGGAGAGACTGTGACAACCCCACCACATATAATATTTTGCATTTAATTAATTAAGGAGGTTTGAATTTTAATTGCCAATTATTCTGATTTAATTATGGAAATGATGAGCTTTGTTGAGTCTGATTTGTATATGATTTTGTTAAGGATTTATTTCAGAAATAGAAATTGAAGGCTAAAATGGTTTAAGAAGGTATAATTGCTGAGTTGAATCAGTTTAATTTCAAGTATTGAATCGTATGGGAGTTTAATTAAATATTCGATTTCGCTTAGTAAAAGTAAGATTTGATTAATTGGGTCCGAATTGGAGTTAATTAAGTTATGAAGATTGGGAATTGTAATTATTTTGAATTAAATTTACTTATGAGGTGTTGCAGACCGCTCGAACTCTCTTCGCGCACCCCCATTTGGAGAAGGCACGAATTGGGTCCTGCTACTACAGTTCGAACTCCTATCAAGGTTCTAAATCTAATCTCACAAAGTGCAATGTAAGACTGACAAATCACCAAAGAGTCCAACTCTAGCAATTGGTTTTGAAAAATCAATTTTGAATCAAAAAACGACAAACATGGACTGCTTTGCCAGATTACAGAGTCGCCACCTAAATATTTTATTTTTGGGAAATTTAGGAAAGTCTAACTGGTGCCTAAGGCCTTCCCACCTAAATCAAAGGATCGACCTCTACTAAACATGATATGTTGTTTTATAAACCTCATGTGTTCTTATTCTGATTATTAATCTAACTTACTATGTGATGTGCACAGCATACAAGTATAGACTAAATCACAAGAATTGGAACAAAACAACTCATGTTTGTTTTCTAAAAATGGTTTGAAAATGCTACTTGCAAGTGGGCTAAAGCACGGATTTGCCACCCTCAAGTGGACTTAAAACATGATTTTGCCACTTCGTAAAGTGGGCTTAAAACTCACAATTAATAAATTGTCCCAATTCAAGCAACACAACCTTCATCCACAAACATTCATGCAGTTAATCATTTAAGCAAATAGCCTTATGGCAAGCATGCTAATATGGCAACACTTACACTCATGCATGGATGCTAAAGCGTAAACACTTACAGTGTATTTCGAGCTAAAACAAGAAACTTAGTTAGAAATCAATGCATGATCCTAACTCTGCTAAAATGCCTAATGCAACACATGCAAAATGCAACTAAATAGGCTCGGCTATCTAAGATGGCATATGAATGCAACAATTTGATACATGTATTCAAAGAAGTATTGAAATACAATGCAGTTTGTATGATGCTATAGACACGTCCTTGGGCTTTGCTACTACAGTTCGGACTCATATGTCACGGTTTTGAATCTAATCCTACAAAGTGCAATGCGAGACTGATAAATCATCAAAGAGTCCAAATCTGGCAAATCATTTTGGAAAACTGATTTTAAGAAAGAAGTGTTAAACATGGATTGCTTTTCCAGATATAGAGTCGCCACCTAAATATTTTATTTTGGGGGAATTTAGGAAACCCTGACTCGTGCCTAAGCCCAAGTGTCCCTCATCACTAAAGTTTCCTCGGCTCGGGAACTTGGGTACGATTGGGGAAGGTCATGCAATGAGCACCCTCGCTCGCCCGATTAAAGATCGGCCACTACTAAGCATGATATCGAGTTTTTGAAAACACATGCGTTCTTATTTCGGTTAATTAGCTAGAATTACTATGTGATGTGCGCAGCAAAACAAGTATAGACCATATCGCCTAATTTGGAACAAAGCATCGCGTATCCGTTTGTTTGGAAACGGTTTAAAGTTTGCCACTCGCAAGTAGGCTAAAATGCAGATTTCGATGAGTTGTTCCAATTCAAGTAATCCAACCTTCACCCACAGGCATTCATGCAGTTATATCACATAAGCAATTAGCCTCATAGTAAGCATGCTGTCATGTTAACACTTACATACATGCAAGATGCTAAAGCATAAAGACTTACAGTGTACTCCAAGCCAAAACAAGAAACTAGTTAGTAATCAATGCATGATCCTAGTTCATGTTAGCAATGGCTAGTGCAACACATACAAAATGCAACTAGAATAGGCTCGGCTAGTCAAAGATGGCATATGAGATGCTATAATTCGATACATGTATTCAAGTAGGGATTGAAATACAATGCAGTTAGTATGATGCGCTGAGCCCGGTGCATGCAATACAGATGAGTGAATGCAAACATGCGATCATAAAGATGCTAAACGAAATATGCCCTAAAACTAACCATCATAAGCGGTTAAGTGAAAGGGAGAAAGAAATGGGGTTTGGAAGACATGCATCACACACACACACGCTTATTACACAATTGTGCCCTCTCGACTGAGGAACCGAAAGAATAACACAAATTAACTAATTAACTAACTAACAAGCTAATTAATTATTACAAAACGAAATGAATAGCTAGCTACAACTAATTATTATAACACTTAAATAATTAACAAATTAATTAAGCTATGAAGACAGTAAAGCAGCCTCAGGAAGAGGGACAAATGCATGCTCGGTCGATTTTGCTCGAAAATCCGTTGCCATGCTTCATGTTGCCTCTGTTTGCACTGCTCTGTACCTCTGAAAACTGTGCCAACTTCTGTGACACTTCTGAACCACCTTGTGGGCATGCTGAGAGGCCATCGGCCAAAAGATAGGGTCACAGGCCATGGGAAATTGGTCATCGACCGGATATAAGGCTCTCGGCCAGATGCTGTTAGCCGACTGGCACTAAACATGGCCGACCGGCCATCTCTTCTTGCTAAATGCTT
The DNA here is from genome assembly GCF_004153795.1 of Camellia sinensis. Taxonomy (NCBI): domain Eukaryota; kingdom Viridiplantae; phylum Streptophyta; class Magnoliopsida; order Ericales; family Theaceae; genus Camellia; species Camellia sinensis. The sequence goes on from NW_021025214.1 coordinate 1,107,125, forward strand.
CTTTTGCTGCAACAAAGGACAGACAGAGCATGGCAATACATTTGCAAAACAATGTTTGCACAACCACACCCCTTATCATGTTTGAGACTCAAAGGAGTGTAGTTCTCGACCCTCAGACCATCAATCACGCATTTCGATGCATGATGGCCAAGGAGGCCAAGTGTGCAATTCAATATAGAATGAAATGCACAAAAACACACAGGGGGGCCCCAACCTCTATCATGCTTGATCAAGGGACAAGGGATGCACACACAACGCAAGAAACGCAATGTAACTTAAGCATGCAAGCAAGCTAATGCAACATGAGCATGCAAGCAAGCAATGCCATGTAATGCAACTAGCATGTAACAATATGCAAAGGGGCAAGTATGTAACATGTTAATTAGCAAGCATGTGACAACATGCAATTTGACAAGCATGCAATGAGCATGTAAGCATGATGTAATAGGACTAGCATGCAACAACATGCAATGGAACTAGTATGCAACAAGCATGCGACAACATACAAGGCAAACATGCAACAACATGCGAAGATGGACTTAAACCAAAATGGGAGGACCTCGGTCATGCCCAAATTAGTGGCCAAAGTACTAAGGAATGATGGACAAAAATACATACAAATGTGCACATGTAAAGGTCCAACACCTAGGCATAGGGGGACAACTTCCAAGAACGCTTAAAAAGGGTGAAAAGAATGCAAGTGTGACAACACTATATGCTCTGAAATCATGTTAGGAATGCTTCAAAATCAGCCAAATGAAGCAATTATAGCATGCAAGAGAGCTCAAGGCTCAAGGCTAACCAAGGGGTTCAAACCATGGGCACATGAAGCAAGCCCCAAAGGGCCAAGGGCACTCAAAATAGTCCCAAGGTAGGTCAATATGAGACCAAAAATATGCTCGAAACTAGCCAACACAAGCTAAAACACAATGTCAAAAACATGAGGCATAAAAGGCTACAAAAGAGATGTTACAATACACCTAATACAACCAAATATGGCATGATTTAACCAATGAAAATCAGAGTTATGGCATGTTAGAACAAGACCAAAAACACATTGAAATGGCATCCTAGAGGCCTAAACATGAAGGCATGCACAATGGTCCAATCATGACGCATAAAACATCAACTCTTTAAAGCATTAAAGGAGTGATAAGTGCAAGTATATGAGCATACTATATGGACTGAAATAACATTTAAAATGATGCCAAATCACTGAAATGGCCCAAGTAAAGCATGCTAGTGACTTAGACACTCAAAGCTAACAAGCTAGAATACATGGTTGCTGTACAAAGCATGACATATATGACTAATACAACTCAAATTAGAGCTTAAGCATGCTACAACAAGGCTAAAAGCTTCATGGGGTCAAGCCAAAATCATGCTAAAAACATGGCTTAAAGCATAAAGCATGTTAAGAAAAATAAGAGGATTGCAAGGCAAGCATATGAAGCATACATGGTATGTCCAAACCGAGTCAAAATAGTGTTATATCATGGCAAAACAAAGCCTAATACATACTGAAATAAAGCTAAAACAAGCCAAGCAAACATGCTACCAATATAAGCCATTTATACTAGCATACAAGACAACAAGGAGAGGGGATGATCCTCTCCTATTTAAGACCTCAAAACTACCTTTCCACCACTGAAATTCCTATGGATTTCAGTGGTAGAAAGGTCATGCAAAGCAAAGAACAAGGGCCAAAAATGATGGCCTAAAACAAGGCCTAACAAGGCCTTGGGAGGGGTAAACAACCCCAAACCAAAAAGCGACCTAAACAAAGATCTAAAGCATCAAAAATTAGAACTTTTATCAGTTAAGAGCTAAGCTTAAAACAATAAAGAAGAAGGGCTAAAAGCTTAAGCAAGAATGGGGTATCTAAAGGTTAGTTGCTCACCCTTGTAGAACCTCTTCAAGAACAAAGCTCAGTAGCTTTCTCTGACTAAAACTAGCTTAAGAACTCTGAAATCAACCTCAAGGGACCTCAGCTCCAAGAGGATGGTGTTCTAGTGTGTGTTTGTGTATAATAGTAAGACAAAACAACACTTTAGAGCACAAAACAAGATCAAACAAAGGAATATAGATACAAAAGTATATCTATCCCTCAAGAATGAATTTTTTCTGGAGAGGGAGGAGGAGCTCCCTCTTTATAGAAGTTCAATTCCAAAGCTTCTTGGAAAAGCTAAACCAAAGGGCAAATCACTCCATACACGTGTATGGAATGGGTGAATTGTGGATGCCAGCTGTGACAGCTGGCATAAAATATCTGCATAAAGCAGATGAACAGGGTTCGGCCAGAAAACATGGCGGATCGACCAACACAAGGGCCGACTGACTAACCAAATATAGTGTCGATCGGCCAACACTTTTAGTCGATAGCAAGAAAACAAGGCCGATGGCCTCAAGCCTTGGCCGATGGGTTGAGGGGATGGGAAACAAGCCACCATCTACCCTCAAAAGCAAAAACACAAGTGCTTGGTCCACAACCAAGCATAAAATAGACAAGTTGAGAGATCTTGAGGCAAGACGCGCGACCGAGACCTCCGAGAACTCAAAACGAACACAAACATGGATGATCATCGAGTGTTCAAACAATGACGTCCAAGTCTTGAGGACGGTAAAAAATGGGGTGTCTACAGATGCACTGAGCCCGGTGCATGCAAAATAAATGAATGAATGCAAACATGCAAGCATAAGGTATGCTAATTGAAACATGCCCTAATCTAACCACCGAAAGCGGATAAATAAAAGGGAGAAAGACGTGGGATTGGAAGACATGCAGACACACACGCACCCTTATTACAACATTGCGCCCTCTCGAAGGAGGGTCCGAATGAATAAGCTAAGCTAATCTAAGCCAAGCTAGATTAACTAATCTAATTAAACTAATTAGACTAATTATTACACAACAAATTGAATAATTAGCAAATTACTTACTAATTATTACAACACTTTAACTAATTAAATTACGAAAGTAATGCTAACTAATAAGTAAGGCATTAAATTACACTACTTTAGCTCTACTTTGGAAAGTTGAACATGCATGCATCGGTTTCTGTCCGGAAAAGCTCTCTGATTTGCTCTTGAGAGGCTCTGTTTGCAAGGTGTCTCAAAGAACTCTCTGCTGGAACTTACCAAATCACTGCTGGGGAGTGCACCAGTGGCCTGTCGGCTATGAATGGCTACTGCCGGCCATCTGCTGGCCAAGAGTGGGCCTCTACAGGCCAACAATGAAAGGGTGCTAGCCAACAATAAAAGGCTGCCGGCCACTGGTATGCTGTGACACTAAACTACAACAGAGCACAAAACAGAGGAAATTGAGGGTCTCCCAAGGGCCTGTGTGTACTGTGCCACTCCTTATCATTTCAAAACATCAAAGGAGAGGTACCATTGGATCCAAAACCATCAATCAAGCATGCAATGCATGATGGCTAAAGATCCAACTTGCACACATTTCAACAAATGCAAGACAAACAAGACTCTAGGACCACTAGCTTATCATAGAAGATCAAAGGAAATGGAGATAAAGGGAATTGGCTGATTTTCATCACTTTGAGTATGAAATGGACCAATTCACCTTGTGCTCAATATAACGTCGGATTGAACACAATGCAATGCAAACAACAATCCTTATCTTGGCATGTTTTACTCGGTTCACTTCTTGTTTACACATTTTAAGTTATCAAGCCATTCATTAATCGACTTGTCCAAATGTGAAAGTCCTCTAATGAGAGGAAGGTCAATCAAAAGATGACTTAAGATATGAGAGAAGCCATGCCTTTGACAAGGAGGAACCCTCAAAAAAGGGTTAAAGCCATTTAAGTATATGCCTCAATCCCATAGCTTATGCACAACTTATGACTAAGAAATCTTAAAACAAATCAAAAGTGAAGAAACGAGGGAGATGGCAGAATTTCAGTGCTAAAATGGCATGAAACTTAAGACTCTAACATGCAAACAATTCATGCACAACATGTTAGGGGACTTAAGCATTAAAACTAGTGAAGAGCTTTACACTAGATCCATCCAATGCCAAACTCAAATGGCCAAACCAACCATGGACAGACCTCAAACATGCCAAAACAGTGGCCAAAATGCGCTAAGATAGTAGCTGAAAAGTAAGAAAAACATGCTCATGTATTGGCTCATAAACAAGGCATAAGGCACAACTCCCAAAGGCAATGAAAGAGTGGTATGTGTGAGGGTGTGATAGAGAAATATGCTCTGAAATCACATGCCAAATGATGCCAAAACATGCAAATACCTCGAGCAAAGCATGCTAGGGGCGTTAAAACACAAAGCTGGTGAAGGCTATTTACACTATAGCTATACAAGGCAAAGCATATATGACCAAAATCACTCAAAACAGAGTTAAAGCATGCTAAATCAGTAGCAAAAATGTGCTGGAGCTAAGCTAACACAAGCTAGAATGATAAGCTAAATCATCAAACATGTTAGGCATGTAAGCAAGATTGCACTACAAGTGCAAGAATCAAGCAACAAGTGGCCAAACCAGCCAAAAACAGAGCTAAAACATGTTAAATTAGAGCCTAAAACATGCTTGAACTAAGCTACAAAAAGGTAGAAATACATGCTCACAAGTTAGGCCATCAACACATGCAAACAAAACACAAGGAGGGGAGGCCACCCCCTCCTATTTTAAGCCTCAAAACCAACTTTCTACCACTAAAATTACTCTGAGTTTCAGTGGTTAGAAGGCCAAGCAAAGGCTATTACAAAAGCTTAGAAAGGTGGCTCAAGAGGCTTTAGGGAAACCACACCCTAACCACACAAGGTTCAAACCAACATTTTAGGACTGAAAAACAGAACTTTTTACATGTCAAAATCAGCCTCAAAGTTGCATACAAAGATGGCAAAGCAATGAACTAGAGCAAAGCTTAAAAGGAGTTGATCCTTACCCTTGAAGCACAACAATAAAACAGCAAGCAAACAGCCAACTTTCTGAGTCAAAACCACTCTAAGGAGCTTAAACAAGACCTCCAAGAGCCTCAATCCTAAGGTGAATGTGTTGGCTAGGGCTGCTAGTGCAAAGGTGAAGAGAAAATAGACTTTGAAGCACAAAATAGGCACAAAATATAGAGAGAGAGGATTCTAGAGTGAGAGAGAGAGAGAAATATATCTCAGCCCAATTTTCTAACCCCTTTGCATGCATATAGATGAGCTATATATATAGAAGATACAAGGAGCATTAAAACAAATCCAGCCCTCCACGTGCAAGTAGATGAGCTAATCTGTGGAAACAACTATCAAAATATCTACAAAAATATCTGTTAAAGCATTAGTGGTCGGCCGGCCATCAGTGATGGCTGGTAGTGCCCCATTGATGGCCGGCAGTACCTCTTGATGGTCGGCAGGGCAAATACCATGGCCGGAAGCCCTTAATTATGGCCGGCAAGTCATCATGAACATCACTACGAAAAGACCAACACATGGTCCAAATATGAGACAAAATGGATATAGGGTCTGGAAGGATCAAACCTGGAGCATTCCGTCACGAAAGTCCAGTACTCAACGAGCAATCAAACTTGTTGCTGGATGTACCTTGCAAGAACATCCAAGTCTTGAGGACGGTCAAAAATGGGGTGTCTATAGGTGTCAAATTTGAATGCGTAATTTATTGAGAGGAATTCTGAGTCTGATGTGAAATTAAAGGCTTAAATGATTTGGAAAACCAAAATTGATAATGTCAATGAACTTAATTTGATATTTGAAGCCTTCTGGGAGGTTGATTAAAAATCTAATTCAGATTGATAAATTTAAGTATGATTAACTAGGCCATAATTGAGGTTAATTAGATAATTGAGTTATGTGGGAAATGATCAATTACAAATAAGTATGGTTTAGCGTGGTTTAATTAAGCTAATTGTGCAATCAAGAGTTAAACTAATCCTACATGATTAGTTGTGAAGTGGTGTGATGTGGCTAATTATGAAGTTGTGTGTAGAGGATTTTAGCCCCTTGTGTGTCTACATGTGTGTTGATGAATTCATAAAGTGACGAGGTGTGCAGGGGCCTTGCATGTGTGTATGTAGGGCTGCAACCGAACCGAGTTGTTCATTAGCAAACTCGTTAAGGCTCATTCGAACTCGATTTGCTAACTAAATAAATGAGTTCAAGCTTAAATTTCAAGCTCAACTAATAAATGAGCCGAGCTCTAGTTTAATATTGCTTGGCTCGAATAAGCTTGTGAGCTCAAAAAATATGAATATTAATTTTTAATTTTTATGTCTTATATTCATATATATGTATATTTTATTATAATATATATATATATATATATATTTGTATTTGTTAAACTATTTTAGCTTGACCATTAATATCGATCATAATTATTTTAAGAAAAAATAATCCTTCTATGTCTGAAAGCTTTGCCTTTGCTTTCCTTTTGTTGATTAGTGTTATAGCTATCAATAACTCACCATTTTATAAGAATCAGGATTTTTTGCATTTCCTCTCTTCAATGATGTGGGAATGAAAGACTGCAATAAAATGTTGTGCCAAATGACATCATTTGGTGCGTTTGTTGGGAGTCCCACATCGATTGCAAAATACATTTTAAGGTGGACAAATTTGTATATAAGAGTAGAGGGTTATTGGTTTCCGTGGCTCTCTCTTGGCTTAACGAGCCATCACGAGCCGAGCTCGAGTTACATAAATTTTGGATGAACCGAGCTCGAGCTTAGATATTGTAGCTTGTTTTGAGCTTCAGTCGAGCTCGAACACCTTGCAAATAAGTTGAGCCGAGCTCAAATATGATAAAACTTGGCTCGGCTCGACTCTTTTGCAACCCTATGTGTATGTGTGCTACACTTGTGCTAAAGTCAAGAGGTGGGTGTGTGTATGTTTTTGTGCTAGAGACTTTGAGTCAAAAAGTGGGTCATTTCTTATTTGTCTTGTGCTAAGAAAATTATGTGTGTGTGTGTGTGTGTGTGTGTGTGTGTGTGTGTGTGTGTGTGTGTGTGTAAGTGTTGTGCTGGAGCTCAAGGAAGTGTGCACGTATGTATTGTGGTGTCAAGAAATGAGGTATGTTATATGTGAGTTAGAAGAAGTGAGACTGAGCTCATTCTTAATTGTATGATTTCTACTGGAGGAGTTTAGAGAGAGAGAGAGAGTGCTCCATTCTAGTGAGAGAAAGAGCTTAAGACTTGTCAAATTGGGAAGAAAAAGAAGAAGCTAAGGGGGAAATCACTTCTTATATCGGAAATTGAGGCCTTAGGTAAGGAAAATATGCTTTTATTTTGTAGAAAATCCTCCATGCATCATGAATTAAGGGAGTTATTGAATCTATGTCATGGAATTTGAAAGGAAAATGGGTTTTGAGCAAGAAATTGAGCTACATGCATGTTCAAGAAAGATTTTATCATTTTATTTTGTATTTTGAAGTTCTTGCATGCATGAAATTCATCTTTTATACATTTTCAAAAATTTCCACCGCAAGTTCATACTCACAATTTCATGGATTTATCCATTTAATTTCATGTTTTGAAAAACAAAAAAAAAAATAAAATAAATAATTGGAAATTCTTTGCATGTATGGAGATTTGAGTTAAGTTTTGCTAAAATTATTAAGGTTTTGGAACAAATGATTTATAAAGGGTCATGTGTTGCTATTTTTAAAAGTAAATTCATGTTTTAAGTAAGACATGCACGACCCTAGGTTTTGAAATGGTGTTTGGGAGCTTCAACTTTCAATTTTGAAACCTAGATTTTTCATAGACCGCTCAAGCGACCAAATGGTGGCTTGCGCACACATTGAGAGCTTCCATAATTTTTGCTGTCTAGCGACAAATTGGTAGCTCAAGCGAACTCATCGTATGTTTACCAATCACTTGAGCGACCAAGTGTTGGCTTGAGCGCACATCAAACCCATCTAGTATTTTTGCAAACAATACAGTCCGCTCAAGTGACCAAGTGGTGTCAACCCTTTTCAGTATGTTGTGAAAAATTGCATCTTGTTCATATTTCGTCCTTATCTCTTTTCAAGCATTCCTAGGCATGAATTATGACTCATTAGGGACTAATAAGCTAAGAACCAACATAAGTTAATTAGTTTGGGAAGTAAAGTACGAATTCGGTTTATTTGAGAAAAAGTAGTAAGTGAAATAAGATTCGATCAAGAGAATAATAATGTTTCAATGTGTATGTTTGTATGCTTCGTGTAGGTTGGACACTCAAGGAGTAATATTAATTCAAGCCAACTGTGAGTAATATCTCTATAAAAATATGTTCAAAAAGTGTTTGGTAAACTGATATATGAATCATGTTTATGAAATGTTATTTTATATGGATGAATAAGTGTCCCTTTTTGAAAAGTATTCATGGCATTCTTTAGTAAGGCCCTTGCCTGGGGGAAACAATACAATGGGCCTTCAATTAATGGAATTACAGAGATCTTGGATGTTAGACCCAAGTGGTCCCTTCATTAGAACTTTGTGGTCGCTTCAATTTAGGCTTTTGGGTCCCTTCGTTACTCTATTGGATGTACCACATATGATGAATCATTAATGGATTTGATATGAAAATGCTTTGTTTGATTTCGATATATGCTTCATTTGAAATGTATGGATTTTGATATGGTAAATGCTTTGTTTTGAAAATAATATAAAATTCATTTTTGGAATTTGTAAGACAAGTTTTATAATATGATGGACTTTATAACGATTCTGGTTTAGGCCTGACCCATTTTGTGATTTTGAATCCGAGAATCCATGTACTTAACTGTTGTTCATCTCATTTCCATCATATTGCTTGTAACGCCCCAAACTTTTAGCCCAAATGATAATGCAACAATCATGGCTCTCTTAAAGGAAAACCAAATATAACTTCCCATACTTGCATTACATAATAATAATAGTTCCTCATGTGATATTACATTGATTTAACAACAAATAAATAACCAAATAAGCACCCCCAAGTGTTTACAATCTTCCAAGGCCTAAGCCCGGTACACAAAATGGTTATTCAAACCCACACATACATAGCCCTTGGCTTACAAATAGGATCACAGCAAGTGAGAACTTTAGTGCTCTCAACACACACATTTCCACGCCCTCAATTAGGCAGATTCACCACGTCTTTTCCTACACAAAAATCTGGTAGGGTGAGCATAAAGCCTGGTAGGAAATCTTTAACAAAGTATATTCATTTTATACAAGTCTCAAGAGATGAATGCACATGCCATGCCATGCCTTTTTTAAAATAAAACACATCTTTATCTTTTAAAACCATCATGCTCAATGATGTTATGCAACTTCAACTATTCAAAATTTATCAATTTAATTAAAGGGGGCGGTAAATACAACTCTGGTAATCTCTAGGTCGGTGTTTGCAAGTAGACTATACAAGTACTACCAATTGTCATTTTTACCGGTATTAACCGGAAAGCTCGACACCTATCTGCGCAACTTTCTGGTCTTTCACCAAGGACACTCATGCCAACTTAAACAATTTCATCTATACCACCTATCAAGACTTACCACCGTATTTACCCCAAAACCATTTCATGAAAACCCATTTCCCAACATTATTTTTCGAATGCAAATTTCCAAAGCTTAACATAGTCCAAATGCCAATGTATGCTAAATAATGCAATGCAACATTACTTCCATATTCAATTGTTCCACACAATATACCATTGTGATCAAAATTCCCAATCCTCTTTTCAACACAATTCCACAAGATGAATATATATATATATATATATACTTTTATATCCAATTCATTCAAGAGAATAACGTAATTCTCACATTTCGAGCAATCTCAACAATTTAGTCAATTCAAGACTAAATCAATATTTTGACAATAATTTCCAAAATAAACAACAATTCTCATTTTTTTTTTCACAAAATTCATCATTTATATATATATATATAAACAATTTTCAAAACATCCATTTATTTTGGTACACAAAATAAATATGACAACATCTTGCAAGGATTTTCAACATCTTTCAAAGAAAAGACCCAATTTCTAGGTTTTCTCACAAAAACCATTCATCTCCAAAATATTTAGAAGAATTTTTCCAAAATCATCTTTCTTCAATCAATATGGTTCAAAACCTTCAATTTCTATTTTAAAAGGAAAAGAAATTAAACCCTCTTTCAAAATCACTCATCTTCTTGAAATCAACAATCAATTTCTCAAAGGTAATCAAAGGATGATTTCGAAAATCATCTAGATCTTGCAAAAACATATGTATAACTCTAAGAAAATACCTACCTCAAGTTTTGAAGAAGAAGTGAGATGAAACCCCCAAAATCAACGGTGTCGAAACTCGATCTTCACTGAACACAACGAAGCCCTCAAGATGATAACCAACTTTGGTGAAGAACTTAAGTTTAAATCCCAATGGATTTGGAGAAATCATAGAGAGAAGATGACTTCTAGAGAGAGAAGCTCCCGATCTGGAATTCTGAAGAGTTTTAGAGAGAGGGAGGACTGAAAAAGTGATATGAAATATCAGATTCACGAACTGATATAACATGGTCCGCTCGAGCGTGGAATGCCCTGCTTGAGAATCAAATACACTAATCCAGTACTTTTACAGACAGGTCAAACTTCTACAACCAAACATTCTCCACTCAAGTGCATAAATGGCAGATCGATATGATATGCAGCTGACCCCCGCCAAGGCGCTGCCCTTGGACCCGCCAAGGGGCGTTACCCCTTAGACCCCCGCGAGCTAATCGGGCAGCTTGACTCCCGGCCGGCCTAGTCGAAGTGGCAAAACAAAAAAGAAGGATCGAAACCGGGATCGCTACATTGCTTGTTGATTTTGGCTATTGGGAGTTTTGGTTTCATTTGAAACAAGTTGGGAATTTAGTTTTTCAATGAGTTTGGCCATTTCCACCTGTCGGCTTCTCATTTTTAAAAACGTTTTCTTTGTGCCTTTTTTATCACTCCCTTTACTCTTCGTTTGTCAATCACACTCACATACACCAACAAACCATCATTATAAATTTGGCCAATTGGCAAACCCTAAAATAATATAACTAACCATTTCAACCTTGTTACCTAGTCCCTCTCTCACAATGTCAATAAACCAAACACCTTCATATGAACCATAACCCAATTACATTGACATATCCCCCCAATATTCTTCTCTTTCTTCATCAACAACAATGGCTTGAGTACTCGTTCCCATCCATATAGTCTCTCTCATGTTCTTTCTTCCCTTCTTGACCGGGAATTCAGTGGAAGAAGAAGTGAAGCTCGTGCTAGTCCTACTCATTAGAGAACACTCTCCCATGAAATTAGGTCCACTCTTTGGTTTGAATATGAGTTCAGAACCTTGTACAGACAAATAGCACGGTGTGTCATGTGATAGCAAGTTACAGTTTGTGAGAAAGATAGTTCTTGATCGGTTCAATCTAATTGGGGTTCTTAATGCAACCTCTTTATGCAAGGCTAAGTCTCTTTTTGTCCTGAGCCTGAATGACAACGATGTTGGTGGAGAGATCCAACAAGAGATATCAAATTGCCGGCATTTAACTCACTTGTATCTAAGTGGGAACCGCTTCTCTAGCAACCTTTCAGTCAATATCTCCCAATTAAGTAATCTAAAAAGGCTCAACATATCGAACAATGACTTTTCCAATCAGATCCCTGACATGTCTAGAATTCAGGCTTGCTTTCGTTTCTTGCTCAAAACAATCATCTAAGCGGTGAGATACCAAAATTTGACTTCTTCAATCTACAAGAATTCAATGTCTCCCACAACAATCTCAGCGGTCCAATTCTTGATGTCATTGGTCATTTCAACATGAATAGTTTTTCGGGTAATCTTGAGTTATGTGGACAACCCTTCTCAAATCCATGTCCAATGTTAACACCTCCACCGCTTAAAAAGGAATAAAAAAGGTCCTCAAAAAAGAAGTACATTATCTACTCGGGCTTTTTTGTTGCTAGTTTATGATTAAGGCCAAATTGTACATCATTGAGGCCGTTAATTAGGATCTCTTAACTTCACTTGTTTGTCAAACTGTATACTTTATGTGTCTTGAATGTCAATCAAGTTGTACATAGTCGAAGCATAAAATGGGCAAAAAGACAGAATTTGGAGAGAGTTGACTTTCCCGCACATGCGTTGACTTTTTCCGCACGTGCGTTGACTTTCTGCACGTGCGTTGAATTTTTCTGGAAAAATGTGCCCGATGTTTTAAACCTGTTGGAAAGGCATCAAAAATATAAATAGGCAAGAAAAAGGATGGATTAGGGTTCTGTAGACGCGCCCGAACGCCCCGGGAGGGTGAGTCCCGTTCTGTTCGTATTGGGCTCACTACAGTTCGGACTCTTGAATTGTCACGGTTCTTAATCTAAACCAAAGAGTTCAAATCCGGCAAATCGTTTAAGAAACAGATTTTTGAAAAGAAGTGTCAAACAAAACTCCTAACTCGGTGCCAAAGGCCACGTGTCCGTCATCACCAAAGTTGCCTCGGCTCGGGAACTTGGGTACGATTGGGGAAGGTCAGCTATGAGCACCCCCTCTCGCCCGATCCGAAGATCGGCCTCTACTAACTATGATATCCGATTTTCAAAATGTTACGTGTTCTTATTCCGGTTTAATTAGCTAGAATTACTATGTGATGCGCACAGCACAAAGATATAGACTAGATCGCCTAATTTGGAACGAAGCATTGCATATCCGATTGTTTGAAAAATAGTTTGGAATTTGCTACTCGCAAGTAGGCTAAAGCACGGATTTCAACGAGTTGTTCCAACTCAAACAATCTAACCTTCACCCACAAGCATTCAAACAGTTTATATCACATAAGCATCTAGCCACAGGGTAAGCATGCTTTGACATTCACACTCATGCGAGATGCTAAAACATAGAAATACTAACAATGTACTCTAAGCCAAGACGAGAACATGTTAGCAATCAATGCATGATCCAAGTCCATGTTAAGTGGCTAATGCAACGCATACAGAATGCAATCTAGAATAGGCTCGACTAATCTAAGGATGACATGTGAAAATGCACAGATACCATGTATTCAAGTTAGATTTGCGAGATGCTAAAGCATAGAAATACTTACAATGTACTCTAAGCCAAGACAAGAACATGTTAGCAATCAATGCATGATCCAAGTCCATGTTAAGTGGCTAATGCAACGCATACAGAATGCAATCTAGAATAGGCTTGACTAATCTAAGGATTACATGTGAAAATGCACAGATACCATGTATTCAAGTTAGATTTGAAATACTTTATGCAGTTAGCATGATGCGCCGAGCCTGGTGCATGTAAGACTAATGAATGATGCACACATGCATAGCATAAGGTATGCTAAAGTAAACATGTCCTAATACTAACCATCAAAAGCAGGTAAGTAAAAAGGAGAAAGAATTGGGGGTTGGAAGGCATGCACACACGCACCCACACTTATTAAAAATTTGCCCTCGCTCGGAGGACCGAAAGAATAATACAAATTAATTAACCTACAAGCTAATTAAATATTATAGACCAATTAATTAATTAACAAATTAACTAATCTAATGAAAGCAGTAAACAGCCTCGGGAAGAGGGCCCAATGCAATGCGCGCTCGGCTCCGCTCGGAAAGCCACTGCCATGCACAAGTTGCCTCTACTTTGGCTGTTATCCTTCTCGGAAGACTGCATAAATCTCAAGGTTGCTTCCCTGAATGCTGTGGAACACCACCGGCTGAGGAAATTGGTCACCGGCTATGGAGAATGGTCACCGGCCACAAATTAATCCATCGGCCACTTATGGATGGCCGGTTGGCACTGCAGATGGCCGGCCAGCCAAATCTTCCTGCAGAATCTGTTTTTGACAGCAGCAGAGGGCAAAACATTGCATGGCAATGCATTTCAAGCAATGTATGCCCCAACCACACCCCTTATCATATTCATGACTCAAAGGGATATGATTCTCGATTTTCAGACCACCAATCGCGCATTTCCATGCATGATGGCCCAAGGAACCAAGTATGCATTTTGATATGGAATGCAATGCACATAATCAAGCAAAGGGGGCTCAACCTCTATCATACTCAACTCAAGAGGTGAAGCATGCATGCCAATGCAATGCATCCTACGTATGGAGGCTAGTATGCAACATGGCAATGCAATGTGTAACGTAGGTTAGGCACACAACCTAAGTAAAGAAGCATGTAAGGCATGAAGTAATGCAACCTACAAGTATGCAAGACACAATATGGATGTTCAAGCATGCAAGCAAGCCTGTGACTTCATTCAATCATGCAACAACACACTAGTATGCAATAACACACAAGGTGAGCATGCAACAACATGCAAAGCGGTGGACTTAGACTAATTTAGGCAGTCCCCAAACAAGCCAAAAATAGTGGCCAATGCTATGGAAATGAGGGCCTACACACAGACACACATGTACATGTTGATGGGCCAACACTTAAACATCAAACAAGCAATCTTTAAGCACACTTAAGAGAGCTTAAACATGAACAATTAGCATGCAATGTAAACTCTGGAAATCATGTTAATAATGGTGCCAAACCAATTTAAACAAGACAAACATGGCATGCAATTGGTCTAAGTACTTGAGGCTAGTCAAGGAGACTTAAACCATGGCTAAGTCAACCTAGCCTCTCAAGGCCAAGAGGACTTAAAACAGGTTCAAGGCAGACCTAGACAATGCTAAGGGAACACCTAGATGGCATCTAAGTGGCTTGAACATGCAAGCATACAAAGGAGCACATTCACGGAGCATGAGGCAACAACCTTTTAAAGCAACAAAGGAGCATTAAATGCAAGCATACAAGCATGTTATAAGGATTGAAATAACATGGTAAGTGGTTCCAAATCACTGAAATAGTGCAAGTAATGCATGCTACACACTCACACACCTAAGGCTAACAAGCCAAAATGCAAGGTGGCTATACTAAGCATGCTATGGTCGACCAAAGCAACCAAGGACGGAACTTAAGTATGCTAAAACAAACACAAAAGCTTCAGAAAGCTTGGCCAAAATCATGCTAGAACAAGGATCAAAACCTAAAGCATGTTAAGGCCAAAACATGGCATTACAAGGCATGTATGCTAAACAAGCATGGTGTACCTAAACCAACTTAATACGATGCTATATCATGGAAATATAAGCACAAAAATTAGTTAAGGCATGATCAACATGAACCTAAACTAGATGCTCCCTCAAGAGGCAAAAATTGCCCTTCTCAGGGACAACAAGGAGAGGGGGTGGCCCTCTCCTTCTTAGGACCTCAAGGCACCATCCTCACCACTGAAATCCATCAAGATTTCATTGGTGAGGAGGCCCAAACACAATGGTCCTGGAGCTCACCAAAATAGCACAAAAAAGTTGTTAAATAAGCCCTAAGAGGGGTCAAACAACCTCAAGGCTCAAAACACCCTTAACCAACTATTTAAAGGACTCAAAAAAAGAACTTTTATATGTTATACACCAAGTCTAAAAACAGTTGCAAGGTAGCCTAAAGAGCTATGCAAAAATGGGGACATCAAGATTTCATTGGTGAGGAGGCCCAAACACAATGGTCCTGGAGCTCACCAAAATAGCACAAAAAAGTTGTTAAATAAGCCCTAAGAGGGGTCAAACAACCTCAAGGCTCAAAACACCCTTAACCAACTATTTAAAGGACTCAAAAAAAGAATTTTTATATGTTATACACCAAGTCTAAAAACAGTTGCAAGGTAGCCTAAAGAGCTATATAAAAATGGGGAATAAAAGGGATAAGTTCTTACCCTTGTTGACCCTCTTCAAGAATGATGGACCAGCAGCTTCTTTGGCTCAAACCAGCTCCAAAACTTCAAGAACAGCCTCTTAGTACCTCAGTAGCTAAAGGAAGGTGTAATGGTGGGTGTTTGTGCACAAAAGTAAGACAAAACACACACAAAACACAAGAGAGAGGGAGATATAGATATAGGATAGATATACAACTCAAACCCTAAAACTAGAGCCCTCTGAAAAATGTTGTCTAACCTAAAAGAGGGAGAAGAGGCCTCCTCTTATAGAAGGTTCAATCTTGCAAGCTTACAAGACAAGCTAGCAAAGAGGGAGATCCCTCTATACACGTATATGGAGGGGAACAAAGTGTATGCCAGCTAGCATAAAATATCTGCAAAAGCAGATGCACAGTGGTCGGCCGGCCAAAAATGCAATTTGGCCAAAAAAGATGGCTGGTCGACCATCTATAGTGCCAGCCGGCCAAACATTTGGCCGGTGGCAACAAAACACTGTCGGTGGCCTCAAGCCATGGCCGGTGATGTGTTGGGATGGCCAATAAGCCGTTCCCTGCCCTCCACAGCAAAAACACAAGTGTTTGGTGCAAAACCAAACGCAAAACAGTCGAGTCGAGAGGTCCTGAGGCAAGGCGCGTAGCCAAGACCTCCGGGAACTCAAGATGAACACCAACAAGGATGATCACCGAGTGTTCAAACGGTGATGCCCAAGTCTTGAGGACGGTCAAAAATGGGGTGTCTACAGTTGCCCCTCTTTGACAGAACTCGAAAGTCATAAGAATGACGGGAGTGATTGTCATAGCCCAGAGACGACCCATTTTTGACAAGGCCGAAGACTTAGACATGCAAGATAATAAAGGAATGCGCCCGAAGGCAAGGGCAAAATGCAACCGACAATGCACGAAGCGGAGCATAACTTATGATCATGCAAAGAAAGCTGTAACGAAGCATAACATGCGATAGTTTTAAGCAAGCAAACGCAAATCCAATTACACTACAATGCTGAAAGGATGTAAGAGAATTATGCAATTCTCGATACGTTTCACATGGAGAATACAATACCTGTGCGGTTCATCTGGTTGCACCAGCTTCAAATAAACCGTACATACAATATCGTGCCTAAAAAGAAAGCAACTTAATAGGTACAATATTGTTAGCAATTTGCACGACAATGCAAGATGAATGTAAAATGATATGCAATATATACAAAATTATATACAATAATGCAAAAGAAAATGCAATGCAATTGGATCATGATCCAATCATGAGCGGTTGAAAACCACACGAATGTCAAATAGATTGATGGAGGTAACAAGTCCGTCTACCATAGAAAAGGTGCCGCAATCCTCAAAGCGCGTACACATCGCGTACACATGCAGAACTATGAGTGATGTAGACGGACACAAGAACAAGTAATTGGGTGGAATGACATAAGTGGGGGAAGTGACCCGCTAATGAAAGACCAATGATCCTAATGCTGGATGCAAAAATTACACTACAATGTAATATGTACAACGGATATGGCGCGTAGGCCAAACCAAATCTTGCCTATGAAAGGCATGGACACATACAAGCTGCATCTAACACAGAAAAGGTGTTGCAACCCTCAAACCAACATACCAGCGTGGAATAGGCGCGTACACATGCAGAACTGTGCTTTAATGCGAAAAGTATGGGCACATACCAAACCAAGCTCAACAAGGAAAGGTGCAAGCCATAAATAGAGGTGATGCAGTGGATGCATGCAAGCTACAATGCAATATCTACAATATGCAATGGATGGGTGTAAATGCGATATTTACAGTGATGCATGACATATGCACTATTGGTAATGAAATGCATGACATATGCAATGTATACAAGGGATGCATGACATATGCACTATCTACAATGAATGCATGACATATGCACTACTTACGATGCAATGCATGACATATGCACTATTTGTTTTGATTTTTTTTTTGAAATGCATGAAAAGTGCATGAAAGGGAAAATGCATGGCAATGCATGTTGCTCTCTTTTTTGTTTTTCTTTTGAAAATGCATGATAATGCATGATTGTGTTTTTTTGTTTTGTTTTGTTTTTGTAATGAAAATGATGCATGTTGACGCATGCTGATGCAAATGCGTGACAATGCATGTCTTTTGATATGCATGACAATGCATATGATCTTGAATGTGCGACCACGCATGTCGCTCGAAATGCTTATGAACTCGAATGTGCGACGATGCGAATCGCTTGAAATGCATGATAATGCATGTGAACTTGCCAAAAGTCGTTCGGGCATGACAAACACCGAAGGACTTGCACCTTCAGAGGATTTAAGGTCTCCTAGACCGAGCGTATTTAAGGTCACGCCAGACCATGGAGAATGCATAACAATGCAAGCATAATGACATATAACTCAACACGCGTTCATACCAAAGCGTTGTAAAGCAATGCATGTGGGGCAACTTTCGAATCTTAAAAGAGGCAAAAGGATACAAAAAGGATACACCACATCCGTATTCAAGTACTATGCGCAGAGGACACAGTCTGAGGTCAAAACGGAGACCGTTTGAGCTTCGAAAATGCACTGTCTTGCACTGTCTTGAGCAATGAAGGCCCCAAACCACACGTATGACCCAAACAAGGGTATAAGAGGCTCATCGACCACCGGAGAAGGTCACCGGCCATCCACCAGCCATCAAAAATCTCCATCAACCAAATATTTGGCCGACCGGCCAAACATGCCTGAATCGGGGCAGTTTGGTCTTTCAGCCGCGGGTCTTATAAAATAGGGCCTCTAGCCCTATTTTTCTCACATTCTCTTGTTCAAAATCTTCTCCTCTCTCCCTCTAGACTATTTTTTCTCCTTTATTTCCTCGTTTTCCTTGAGTTTAGAGCCTGTTTCGTCGTCCGATTCGCGAATACCTTCGCGTTTCGAATATTTTCATCCGATCGAAACTTCGTTTTGGTGTAATTTTTTTCGATTTCCACCTCTTGGGGTTTGTTTCCCCCAAGTTTTCCTTGATTTCCTTGCCTCTTTCATTTCCTGCCTTTTCCGACCATTTTTCGCCATCTCGGGGTTGACTTTTTAGTTGACCTTTCGCATTCTCATTCGGTTTCCACTTTCCTGGTCATTTTCACACTTCGCATTCTCATTCGGTTTCCACTTTCCTGGTCATTTTCACACCACCTTTGACATGGTGGATGATATTCCATGGGGCGGGACTCCCCCGGATCACGAGGTGGACCCAGAGGCCGAGCTCCTGCCCTTGAGCGTTCGCCTGCTCGACCTGGCGACTTACCGGCGAACGATTCATGTGCTTCCTCCCGAAGGACTTCGTCAGTTTCGGAGTTTTGCGAGAGGTGTGCCACCAGAGCTCCTATTGCGCGAGCCGGAGTCACACCTATCATACGGCGCTTCCGAGGTATATTCTTCCCCGTTTCATTTTTCGCAATGTAGAACACTTAACTGCCATAGTTGACTTTGTTCTTTTAACTGCTTAACCCGGATACATCGATACACTGTATGTTGTAGTTGACTGTGAACACACTTGCACTTGATGTCTGTTTAAATCTGAACACGTGCACACACATTGCATTGTCACTGAACCACCCAAACACACTGGCACATCGCATGTTGTAGTTCAATAAAGCACACCGGCACCCGATGCCTGTTTGAATCTGAAAACGTGTACTCACGCTGCATCTGTATTGAACCACTTGGAAACACTGACACGTCATATGGCGTAATTCACTTCGAGTACACCGATACCCGATATCTGTTTGAATCTGAAAACGTGCACACACGCTATATTGTCACCAATCCTGAATGTTCTTCAAAACTGTACATTGAATATTGCTTCGCAACTGTTTTTTTGAACAGGGAGATTCCCATACTGTCCGCGGGTATGGGAATGTTGCCGCCAGGGATTGGTACATGGAGTTACCGGACGCAGTCCATCACATTATCGATCAGGCGGGCTTTGGCGCCTTCTGCAGAGGACTTTCTCGGCTTACTGCGAGCAGACCTCTCCTTGCTGCTCTAGCGGAGAGGTGGTGGGACACCACCGATTCATTCCACCTCTCCGTCGCGGGAGACATGACGATGACTCCCTATGACTTCTCGATGCTCACCGGCATCGGGGTAGGGGTGATCCGATCCCCTTCAACACAGAGATGGATGAGTGGTACGCTGTCCAGATACATTTGCTTGGCACTCAGCCGCCACTCGCTCGGGCAGGATATGTGCGATATTCGTGGTTTGAGAGCCATTTCTAGGATCAGGCGCCGACCACTCGGGTGGGGGAGGAGCAGCACGCACGCGGCTTCCTTATGTTTCTGTTGGGGATGACCATTTTCGCCGATTGGGCGAACACCGTGCCCCTCTGCTTGCTGAGCGCTCTGGTGGACGTGACCAGGATCCTGCGCTATGACTGGAGTGGGGCAGCCTTGGCCACACTCTACGGGTACATGAGCTCAGCCTCCCGTTGCAGTGGGCAGTTGCTCGGAGGTTACTGGCGAGCTTGGGAGGTACATCTCTTTCTTTGTTTTACATTTCTGCCTTTACATTTCCTATACTCTATACACTGCACATACTGTGGTTTACTTCACGCCGACTGTATACTGCTCTTGGGGTTTGTTTCCCCCAAGTTTTCCTTGATCCCTGTGCTTTTTCCACACTTCGGCTTTTCCGGCCATTTTTCGCCCTTTCGGGGTTAACCTTCCATTGACCCTTCACATTCTAGCCCGATTTTCTCTCTTCCGGCCATCTTCACACCACTTTTGACATGGCGGATGATATTCCACGGGGTGGGACTCCCCTGGATCACGAGGTGTACCCAGAGGTCGAGCTCCTGCCCTTGAGCGTTCGCCCGTTCGACCCAGCGACCTACCGGCCGATGATTCACGTGCTTCCTCCCGACGGACTTCGTCAGTTTCGGAGTTTTGCGAGAGGTGTGCCACTAGAGCTCCTCCTGCGCGAGCCGGAGTCACACCTATCATACGGCGCTTCCGAGGTATATTCTTCCCCGTTTCATTTTTCGCAATGTAGAACACTTAACTGCCATAGTTGACTTTGTTCTTTTAACTGCTTAACCCAGATACGTCGATACACTGTATGTTGTAGTTGACTGTGAACACACTTGCACTTGATGTCTGTTTAAATCTGAACACGTGCACACACGTTGCATTGTCACTGAACCACCCAAACACACTGGCACATCGCATGTTGTAGTTCACTAAAAGCACACCGGCACCCGATGTCTGTTTGAATCTGAAAACGTGTACTCACGCTGCATCTGTATTGAACCACTTGGAAACACTGACACGTCATATGCCGTAATTCACTTCGAGTACACCGATACCCGATATCTGTTTGAATCTGAAAACATGCACACACGCTATATTGTCACCAATCCTGAATGTTCTTCAAAACTGTACATTGAATATTGCTTCGCAACTGTTTTTTTGAACAGGGAGATTCCCATACTGTCCGCGGGTATGGGAATGTTGCCGCCAGGGATTGGTACATGGAGTTACCGGACGCAGTCTATCACATTGTCGATCAGGCGGGCTTTGACGCCTTCTGCAGAGGACTTTCTCGGTTCACTGCGAGCAGACCTCTCCTTGCTGCTCTAGCGGAGAGGTGGTGGGACACCACCAATTCATTCCACCTCTCTGTCGCGGGAGACATGACGATGACTCCCTATGACTTCTCGATGCTCACCGGCATCGGGGTAGGGGGTGATCCGATCCCCTTCGACACAGATATGGATGAGTGGTACGCTGCCCAAATACACTTGCTTGGCACTCAGGCACCACTCGCTCGGGCAGGATATGTGCGATATTCGTGGTTCGAGAGCCATTTTCGGGATCAGGCGCCGACCACTCGAGTAGGGAAGGAGCAGTACGCACGCGGTTTCCTCATGTTTCTGCTGGGGACGACCATTTTCGTCGATCGGGCGAACACCGTGCCCCTCTGCTTGCTGAGCGCTCTGGTAGACGTGACCAGGATCCTGCACTATGACTAGGGTGGGGCAGCCTTGGCCACACTCTACGGGTACATGAGCTCAGCCTCCCATTGCAGTGGGCAGTTGCTCGGGGGTTACTGGCGAGCTTGGGAGGTACACCTTTTTCTCTGTTTTACATTTCTGCCTTTCATTTTCTGTACTCTGTACACTACACACACTGTACACTCTGCTTCACGTTTGACTGTATACTGCACACACGGCACACACATACTCTGTTTTACACTGACTATACACTGCACACACTGTACACTCTGCACAATACACTACACAATACACGGTTTTGCAATTTCTGCTTTATTCTGTATTCTACTTTATCTGATAATCCTACTAGTATTCGCTCTGCAGTTGTGGGTCTACGCCTACTTTCCGAGGCTCGCGCCAGTGCCTGACAAGGAGACCCCTCTCGTCGTTCCGTTCTCGCGCCGCTTTGACGTGAGGTGCGTGCGGAGGCCCCGGGAGACATTTATCTTCTTCCGCCGCTACTTCGACACCATCACCCCCGCAAAGGTATGTTCAACTTTTAGAGTTTTATTTGGCTTGGCTTTACACTGTATTTTCAATATCAGTAGATAACAAACTGCATGTCATTTACAGATCACTTGGCAGCCTTGGGCTCCATTGCCTGCGATGATTCGGGATCGATTTGCTGGCGCCGAGGAGACTGCATGTTTCAGGATTTTACTAGAGGGCCCAGTCTGTCGGTCTTGGTACCTGGGTGAGCGTTTCCTACGCTAGACCCTGGGCTTGCCAGAGCAGATAGTTCCGGGTCCGCCTCCTACCCACATGAGGGACACCGAGAGGTGCACTGCCGAGGAGATGGCCGATTACACGATCGGCTGGGACGCGGAGGGCTTTAGGGGCGAGGGCGACTACTCAGAGTACGTTCGGATGTACATTATGTGGCCTCTGAGCGGTGGCCGTCGAGCTGAGAGGAAGAGGCCTGCGGCACCAGTAGTTGGAGCGGGAGCAGGGGCAGGGACGTCGAGGATAGCTCGAGTCCGTGGCAGGAGTGGAGCTCGGAGGGGTCGGGGGGTAACTGGCCAGCACTACCCACGATGATGACATGCAGAGGACGGGGCGGGGCGACTTACCAGATTCCCATTGCTCCCCCTCCGGCTGATCATGAGTTAGTCAGGTTCTACGGCTTATCTCCGGTATGTACTTCTGCGTTTTGCATTATGCACAGTTAGTTCATTTCAATTCATTTGACATTCCGCAGAATATTGATGCTTCTAACGCTTTTGCAGGCCTCTTTTAAGTACACTCGCTAGTCCCTAGAGCTGACTGCCTCCGTGATGGGGATGCTCCAGCAGAGCCTCGACCTTCTGGCGATTTACAACATTCCGGTATGTTTCTCTGACCGCGGTCTCAAACCATACATAAACTGTTTCACATATCTGATGCACAACACAACACTTGATACACTACCCTCACGACATCTGACATACCATAGCCCACAGACTGTTCACAGCACTATCTATGGCATTTACACACTGTACTCGTACACTGTATCCTGCACTGTCACACTGCTCACGGCATTCACACACTGTATTCATATACTGCATTCTGTAGCATACTGATACACTGCTCACAGTATTCACACACTGTATTCGGACACTGCATTCTGGACTGATATACTACTCACAGTATTCACACACTGTATTCATACACTGCATTCTGGACTGATATACTGCTCACAGTATACTAATGCGTTTGCCTTTTGTGTTTTTTAGCCTCCCTTCCAGATCTCTACCGTGGGAAGTGCTCCAGCTGGACCTTCTGTTCCTACCAGAGGAGATGGCAGAGTATACCCCCGCACCAAAGCGGGGCGTACCCATGTCAGGAGTAGCTCACGGGCACCAGTTCCCAATGATGATGAGCTTGAGGTGGAGGCAGAGGTGGAGTTAGAGTCGTCCGAGGAGGAGACCGGAGATGGCACAGACTCAGATGACGGTACCGATGATGATGCTCCTGGACCTTCATATAGGAAGAGGATGAGGACAGATCCGTAGGCCTGAGACCACTTGATCCAGATTTTTGCTGCTTTTCTTCTTTTTCTTTTTCTTTTGTACTTTTGCTGGTAGCTTGAATACCTTGTACTGCCGCAGGCAGGTTTTTATTTTCTCCAAAACTTTGTACTTGAAAAAGATGATGAAATGAAACAAAACTTTTTATCTGAAAAAAGTGTTATATTTGTACATTGCATCGCATTGCATCATATTACACCTCAATGTAAATGAGATTGATATTTTGTTTGAAAAATTAAACACTCGTTTTGTAATAATCAGATAACGAACCAGCCAACAGCGAAATAACCCATGCAAACCACTACTCAGCTCGAACACTCAGCCCATACTCTACTGGGGATTAATCTGCATACAGCCCATAACACAGCGCTTGGTTCATTTTGCACACAACGGATCCTGAACAAACAGCCTCAATCTGACAAGACAGACCATGAAGGTTGAACCTGCTGAAGTTGAAGCACACTCAAATGCGATCCGAAACCCAGAAGCTTCAGAAATCTGTTCTCACTTATCGGGAGTGGACCCTGCAGTTATATGAAAGAACCAAATCATGTTTTCGCACAAATGTGGAGAATGGCACAGCATTCTGAGCACAAAACGATTCATTTTTGAAATTTGAAGAAGGTTTTTTTTTTAAACCGGGGCAGTAAGCCTACAACTGGACATAGCGAGAATGACTCAACAGCGGAGACAAAAAGGTAAACAACCTAAACACAACGAGACACACTCGGAAAACACTCAAAACAAAGGTTGAAGTAAACAAAACAAAAGACACGACATACAGACGCGTTAACGAAGACGAGGGACCTCAGATCACGAGGAGCCAGTTTCTCTGGGTATTGTTTCCCACCCTTCCTAATTTGCGATTCTTACATCACTCGGCCCTTAGGCTCGGTTTTTCTCTCAAAACCCTTTTTGCTCACTCTTTCTCTCAACTTACACCTCTCTATTCTTTATTCTCTCATTTGTATCCCTCCCTGGGTTTTTAATGGATGAATAGGAAGTTGTGGGTTCACGCCCGATGCAGTTAGCTCACGGCTAGTTCTTCTGGTGGCGTTTGGTTGATGCCCTAGATAAAGGAACGGAGTACCTTGATCCCTTTAGATTCGTGCTTCGTGCTTGGTTTGATATCTCATTGCTCGGAGGTTGAGAGAGCTTTCAGCCCTTTAATGACAGCTTCAGTTGTGCCCTTCTTGGCAAGTATGTTGGCGATGAAGGAAAGATAGAACACCTGACTCAACTGTACCCCTGATTCATTATTTTGACCATTTTTCGTTTTTGGTTTTCTATTAAAATAGTTTTGACCAAAATGAGAGTTAGATTAACATACTTGTTTGATTTTCTGATTTGAAATCACGCAAGTTGGGCTGTGAGCACTGAAAATTTTCCCTTTTGGGTCCAAAAAAGTGGTCCAATTTTGGAAAATGGAATAATTTTTGAGAAAATTAGTCAACCTCAGTAAAAATTTTCAAAAACTATTTTTGCAAACAGTCAATGCTCAACAAGCACGGAACTTGCTCTCGAGATGCGTAACTTCGGATCGGAGGCAATGGAAAATTGCCCCTTGCTTGAAAAGAGCTGCACAGCAACGGAAAGTTGCCCCTGGTTTGAACGGCGACTCATGGCAACGGAAAGTTGCCCCTTGTCTGGATAACGCCGCAGCATTGTAAGCAGACCTCATTAGTGATGATCACGACCGAACTCTCGGACACGGAGAAGACGAAGATGGTCAAAACCAATATATTGACACAGTCACTTTGAAAGTGTGTGGTACTGAACTTCAGGACGAAGCTGCCTACGTATCCCAAACATGGGAATCAAGGATAATTAAAACCATTACATGGACTTAGTCGCTATGAAAGCGTTGGGGGCTGGAGTTCAAGATAAAGTTGCCTATGTATCCCAAGCATGGGAATCAAGCCTTACGTAGTTCCGGTTAAGGTACACTCGGGTATTAACCTTCACTTTTTAGGCTCTAACTTTTGCCAAGGCGCCTGTTGTGGGTTTTCGACCTTGCGAGCTATATTTCTCTTCTTTTCTTTTCACATCTTTTTGTATCTTTTCATTTCTTTTCTTTTCTTTTGCATTTTTCCTCTTTTTTTGTTTTGTATTTTTCTCTTGCTCTAACTTTTGCCTGGGTCGTCCTTCCGGGTTTTCGGCCTAGCGAGCCTTTAAAAGGGTAAAAGTGTAACAAGTCCATGCCAAATGGTTTTAGGGTTTCGAAGCCATCCGTGTCCAGGAGAGTGGCTGTTGTATCGATTTGCTGAAGGAACCCTCTTCGGCTCTTCGAGTACATCGGACATTTTTGCCCCTAGCTCAAGGGGCGCTTCTGATTCTGCTCCGCGAGCTTCTTCTGATGAGGTATGATCTTTTGATCTGACTTTGGTGCCTCTTGTCCGAGGGCTGCTCCAAACCTGGCCACACAGGCCTCATATGGCGGCTGACCGCTGGATGCTCTGAATGGGTTCAAGATTTGGAAACAAACGGATTGAATCTTGAGGCTGAGAGCGATCGTAGGCTGCACAATCTCAAGAGCGATTCCACACAAGTCTTCACAGGACCGTGCAAAACATTTTGTTTTTGAAAGTTTTTATGAAAGCGACAAATCGCTCACACTGAAGATAGTGTGGAACCAGTCTGGATCAAGCCAGGGTCCTTCTCAGTACTCACGCTAACAAACATGATTTCAGTCATTAAAGACTTAGCACGCCTATCTTTCTCTCAATTGATCAAATTTTGCAAATCCCGGGGAATTCCTTCCCCTTTGTTTTCACCGCTGTGTTCAAAAAGGTTTTGAAAAACTTAGGTCAATGCAATGATTTTCAGGGCACAAAAGAGCAGGCGGAATGTACTGCTGTTCCATTCAAATCCTCTCGCACAACTAGCTCAAAATAGCAGTAAGCACGGAAACATGATAGCCATAGCTGTTTCATTCAAATTTTCTGGTTGCAATTGGCTCCACAGCAGAGACAGACCCAAAAGTAAGCAAATGGATAATTACAAAACAAAATGGTGTTCGAGGCAACAGCCCTTGAATCACCTGATATTCTATACAGTGGGACTGACTCGACACAACAAGACAGACCTTTTAAGCAAAAGGACTGACTCAAGACAACGAGACAGACTCAGAACAAGACCACTGAACTGACTTAACATCTAAGTCAGAAACCACAAAAATTGGCATTCGCAGATGCTCAAAAGTGCGTGCCAGACGCCACATCCAAAATGCACCGAGCGCCGCCCGCAGGTGGTCCAACCCCTGGTCACATACTTGCAGTATCCTCGAAGTCCAACAGCTCAGTGGTAATAGACTTTGCTGAGGTAGGTGGGAGGATGACCTCATTGTCGATCAAATCTTGCACTTCATGACGAAGGCGGAAACAATCATCGGTACTATGACCGGACTATTGGTGGTACGCGCAATACAAGGTAGCATCATGTGAGAGGGAGATTCTTCGGGAGGGGCTGAGGCTCGAGGGGTTTAAGATGCCCCTTTTTAGCCAATATTTGAAATGTCCTAGACAAAGGCATGTAGAGGGCATGAAAGACTCTGCACCCTTGAGGCAGATACTTCGAAGTCTGAAGGTTCTTGCTAGACGAACTAACGAAAGGGTCGGCAGGCACTACCTTGGCTTTCTGATCTTTTCCTGGTACAGGGTTAGGAATGACAGGAACTGTCTTGGCATGACGGGGCCCATCCTGATTTTTCGCCCGGCTTGAACTGCCTTCTGTTGGAGTGGGAAAAGCATCATCCATAGCTTTAGTCATGACTGCGAATACTTGCTACTTAGTCATTTCCCCAGCTTTCAAAGCCTCGACTGCCCACAGCAGTTGCTTAACAGGATCATCATCTGCTCTCACTTTATCTTTACCTCTAGCCTCAGCCTGATCAAGGGTTTGGGTTACTACATCAGAGCGAAACCCGGTTGTCGCTAACACGTCGTTGCTGTAGCTGGAGGCAACCTCTGGTTGGCTGAGCTCGATCACTATCCGCCTCAGTAGCGGGGTCTCCTATGGTATGAAATTCCTGGCATACGGTGCAGCTGGTGGCGAAGCCGACATTCCATAGGCCAGATCGGCCACGGATCTCTGGAGATCGCCGATCATTCCCATTAACTCAAATGTGGTAGGTTCACGAACTTGAAACATCTGAGGTTCCCAGATTGGGTGTGCAGCAAGCGACCTGGGCAGATGCGGTACATCAACATTGGTCTCATCCTGCAAAATGATCCCTTGGTCTAACGCGGCTGTCATAACCACAATTTCCTTTTAATTCTGCGTCATCATAAGTCCGCTAAATTGGACGGTGACTGATGGATTAGATATCTGTCTTGCCTCAGCAAAGGAGAACACCAAATCTCTGAACCCAAATCTCTAAACTGAAAGGGAAAACAAGCAGCATTTTAGCCCAAACGAAACAGGCACAGGCGTAGCTGACCAACTGTACTCTACTACTGATCACTGTTCCGCAAAATCACAGCCCAAAAAAAAAAAACTGAACCTGATATCCGCAGATATAACCGATTCCCCAAAACACTGATACTGATGCCCGCAGGCCTGGTGCTCAAACTTGCAAACTGATACACGCATTCCCTGTAGAGATACACTCTAAAAGCACATAGCAAGTAAAGTGAGAGCCAAAACACCTCTATGTTGGGGTAGGGTTTCCCTGTCCTATTTTGTCAGGAGCTAGGGTTTCACTACGCACGCAGCGGTTTCAAACAACCTATGATCGGGTAAGCAACCTGTCCTAGCTTGGAATGGTCACTATGGATTCCGAACATGCACTAGGTCGAATGGTCAAAAGGGTGCCCTGGTAAAATCGGGGTTTGTGTTCCCACCGTGGCAGAGCCCGTAACCGGTTAGCCTTATGCCATGCCTTGACAAGGCAAGCCTCTAGCAAATCGCTTAGGAATAGCAAATGGAAAATACGGTGTCCTAGGCGCACCAATGCACATGCAATGCAAAGAAACACATAAGTGAAATCAAAACAGGATATCACGAGTTCGAGTCAAGCTCTCTAAATCCCCAGCAGAGTCGCCAGAAACTGTAGACGCGCCCGAACGCCCCAAGAGGGTGAGTCCCGTTCTGTTCGTATTGGGCTCACTACAGTTTGGACTGTCGAATTGCCACGGTTCTTAATCTGAACCAAAGAGTCCAAATCCGGCAAATCATTTTGAGAAACAGATTTTTGGAAAGAAGTGCCAAACATGGACTGCTTTGCCAGATACAGAGTCACCACCTAAATATTTTATTTTGGAAAATTTAGGAAACCCTGACTCGGTGCCAAAGGCCACGTGTCCGTCATCACCAAAGTTGCCTCGGCTCGGGAACTTGGGTACGATTGGGGAAGGTTAGCTATGAGCACCCCCTCTCGCCTGATCCGAAGATCGGCCTCTACTAACCATGATATCCGATTTTGAAAACGTTATGTGTTCTTATTCCAGTTTAATTAGCTAGAATTACTATGTGATGCGCACAGCACAAATATATAGACTAGATTACCTAATTTGGAACGAAGCATTGCATATCCGTTTGTTTGAAAAACAGTTTGGAATTTGCTACCCGCAAGTAGGCTAAAGCACGGATTTCAACAAGTTGTTCCAACTCAAACAATCTAACCTTCACCCACATGCATTCAAACAGTTTATATCACATAAGCATCTAGCCACATAGTAAGCATGCTTTGACATTCACACTCATGCGAGATGCTAAAGGATAGAAATACTTACAATGTATTTCGAGCCAAGACAAGGACATGTTAGCAATCAATGCATGATCCAAGTCCATGTTAAGTGGCTAATGCAACGCATACAGAATGCAATCTAGAATAGGCTCAGCTAATCTAAGGATAACATGTGAAAATGCACAGATAGCATGTATTCAAGTTAGATTTGAAATACTTTATGCAGTTAGCATGATGCGCCGAGCCTGGTGCATGTAAGACTAATGAATGATGCACGCATGCATAGCATAAGGTATGCTAAAGTAAACATGTCCTAATACTAGCCATCAAAAGCAGGTAAGTAAAAGGGAGAAAGAAGTGGGGGTTGGAAGGCATGCACACACGCACCCATACTTATGACAAATTTGCCCTCGCTCGGAGGGACCGAAAGAATAATACAAATTAATTAACCTACAAGCTAATTAAATATTACAGACCAATTAATTAATTAACAAATTAACAAATCTAATAAAAGCAGTAAACAGCCTCGGGAAGAGGGCCTAATGCAATGCGCGCTCGGCTCCGCTCGGAAAGCCACTGCCATGCACAAGTTGCCTCTGCTTTGGCTGTTATCCTTCTCTGAAGACTGCACAAATCTCAGGGTTGCTTCCCTGAATGCTGTGGAACACCACCGGTTGAGGAAATTGGTCACCGCCTATGGAGAATGGTCACCGGCTACAAATTAATCCATCGGCCACTTATGGATGGCCGGTCGACACGGCAGATGGCCGGCCAGCCAAATCTTCCTGCAAAATTTGTTTTTGACAGCAGCAGAGGGCAAAACATAGCATGGTGTAGACGCGCCCACGGAGGAGGCCTCATGCTACTACAGTTTGGACTTGATTTGTGTCACGGTTCTTAATCTGAACCAAAGAGTCCAAATCTGGCAAATCGTTTTGAGAAACAGATTTTTGAAAAAGTAGTGCCAAACATGGACTGCTTTGCCAGATACAGAGTCGCCACCTAAATATTTTAAAATGGGGGAATTTAGGAAACCCTGACTCGGTGCCAAAGGCCACATGTCCGTCATCACCGGAGTTGTCTCGGCTCGGGAGCTTGGGTACGATCGGGGAAAGTCAGCTATGAGCACCCCCTTTCGCCCGGTCCGAAGACCGGCCTCTACTAACCGTGATATCCAATTTTGAAAACGTTATGTGTTCTTACCCCGGTTATTAGCCTAGAATTACTATGTTATGCGCACAACAAACAAGTATAGACTAGATTGCCTAATTTGGAAACAAGCATTGCATATCCGTTTGTTTTGAAAAGCGCTTTGGAATTTGCTACCCGCAAGTAGGCTAAAGCACGGATTTCAACGAGTTGTTCCAACTCAAACAATCCAACCATCAAGAATGGTTTGCCACTATCTAGTGGGCTTTAAAATTCACAGTTTTAATGTGTTATCCCAATTTAAGCAATTCGACCTCCATCCACTGGCATTCAAGCAGTAATATCACATAAGCAACTAGCCTCATGGTAATCATGCTATCATGGCAACACTCACACGCATGCAAGGATGCTAAAGCATAAATACTTACATTGTACTCCGTGCCAAAACAATAAACTAGTTAGCAAACATGCATGTCCCTAGTTCATGTTAAGTGGCTAATGCAACACAGGCAAGGATGCAATTTAGAGTAGGCTCGGCTAACCCTAAAATGGCATATGAAATGCTACAGGTAACATGTATTCAATTTGGACTTGAAAAGTCCAATGTAGTTTGTATGATGTACCGAGCCCGGTGCATGTCAACAAATGCATGAATGCACGCATGCATAGCATAAGGTATGCTAAAATAAATGTGCCCTAATCTACCATCATAAGCAGGTAAATAAAAGGGAAGAAAGAAGTGGAGGTTGGAAGACATGCACACCGTGCACACACACTTATTACAGACACGCCCTCACTCGGAGGGACCAAAATAATAATACAGCCCAAATAATTATTACAAGACTTCTAGTCTAATCAAAAAAAGGTGCCAAGGGAAGATGGCCGCAGCCCCCGCATCGGGATGCGTGAATAATGCACGTTCGATCTAACTTGCCCGGAAACTCGTTGCCATAGCACTACTGCCTCTGTTTTCATTGCCTTTTCTTCTCTGAAAACTTGTCAAAGTCCCAGAGAACCTTCTATGAGCATTGCAGAACATCATCGACTGGGAGGAATGGCCACCGGCCGTGTACAATATCCATCGGCTGGAGATAAAGATATCGGCACTGAATAAATGGCCGGTCGGCACTGAATGTTGCCGGTCGGCAGAAACTTCCTGCAGAAGACAGTTTTGACAGCAACAAAGGACAGACAGTGTATGGCATGAAATTCAAAGCAAATGTGTGCACCAACACATCCCTTATCATGCTTTTCACTCAAAGGGGTATGTTCCTTGATTCTCGGACTACCAATTGCGCATTTCGATGCGTGATGGTCCAAGAAACCAAGTATGCGCTTTGATTTCAAATGTCATGCAAACCAAACAAACACATAAAGCCCAACCTCTATCACATGATCAAGAGGCAAGGCATGCATGCCAATGCAATGAACCCTTCGTACCCTAGCGCCCGAGCCGA
>NW_021025214.1:1139363-1171424 GCF_004153795.1 Camellia sinensis
GGTTGGAAGACATGCACACACGCACCCACACTTATTACAAATTCGCCCTCGCTCGGAGGGACCAAAAGAATAATACATTTTAATTAACCTACAAGCTAATTAAATATTTCAGACCAATTAATTAATTAACAAATTAACTAATCTAATGAAAGCAGTAAACAGCCTCGGGAAGAGGGCCCAATGCAATGCGCGCTCGGCTCCGCTCGGAAAGCCACTGCCATGCACAAGTTGCCTCTGCTTTGGCTGTTATCCTTCTCTGAAGACTGCACAAATCTCAGGGTTGCTTCCCTGAATGCTGTGGAACACCACCGGTTGAGGAAATTGGTCACCGGCTATGGAGAATGGTCACCGGCCACAAGTTAATCCATCGGCCACTTATGGATGGCCGGTCGGCACTACAGATGGCCGGCCAGCCAAATCTTCCTGCAGAATTTGTTTTTGACAGCAGCAGAGGGCAAAACATAGCATGGCAATGCATTTCAAGCAATGTATGCCCCAACCACAACCCTTATCATATTCATGACTCAAAGGGATATGATTCTCGATTCTCGGACCACCAATCGCGCATTTCCATGCATGATGGCCCAAGGAACCAAGTATGCATTTTGATATGGAATGCAATGCACATAATCAAGCAAAGGGGGCTCAACCTCTATCATACTCAACTCAAGAGGTGAAGCATGCATGCCAATGCAATGCATCCTAGGTATGGAGGCTAGTATGCAACATGGCAATGCAATGTGTAATGTAGGTTAGGCACACAACCTAAGTAAAGAAGCATGTAAGGCATGAAGCAATGCAACCTACAAGTATGCAAGACACAATATGGATGTTCAAGCATGCAAGCAAGCATGTGAAGGGTAAAATTATAATTTCACCCTTGGTTAAAAACCACCTTCCCAAATGAAAAGAAAAAAATCAAAAAAGCCAACTTTTCACTTTTGCTACAAACTAAAAAAAAGTGGGGGTGGACTTAGACTAATTTAGGCAGCCCTCAAACAAGCCTAAAACAGTGGCCAATGCTATGGAAATGAGGGCCTACACACACACACACACATGCACATGTTGATGGGCCAACACTTAAACATCAAACAAGCAATCTTTAAGCACACTTAAGAGAGCTTAAACATGAATAATTAGCATGTGATGTAAACTTTGGAAATCATGTTAGTAATGGTGCCAAACCAATTTAAACAAGACAAACATGGCATGCAATTGGTCAAAGTACTTGAGGCAAGTCAAGGAGACTTAAACCATGGCTAAGTCAACCTAGCCTCTCAAGGCCAAGAGGACTTAAAACAGGTTCAAGGCAGACCTAGACAATGCTAAGGGAACACCTAGATGGCATCTAAGTGGCTTGAACATGCAAGCATACAAAGGAGCACATTCATGGAGCATGAGGCAACAACCTTTTAAAGCAACAAAGGAGCATTAAATGCAAGCATACAAGCATGTTATAAGGACTGAAATAACATGGTAAGTGGTTCCAAACCACTAAAATAGTGCAAGTAATGCATGCTACACACTCACACACCTAAGGCTAACAAGCCAAAATGCAAGGTGGCTATACTAAGCATGCTATGGTCGACCAAAACAACCAAGGATGGAACTTAAGCATGCTAAAACAAACACAAAAGCTTCACAAAGCTTGGCAAAAATCAGGCTAGAACAAGGATCAAAACCTAAAGCATGTTAAGGCCAAAACATGGCATTACAAGGCATGTACGCTAAACAAGCATGGTGTACCTAAACCAACTTAACACAATGCTATATCATGGCAATATAAGCACAAAAATCAATTAAGGCATGATCAACATGAACCTAAACTAGATGCTCCCTCAAGAGGCAAAAATGGCCCTTTCAAGGGACAACAAGGAGAGGGGGTGGCCCTCTCCTTCTTAGGACCTCAAGGCACCATCCACACCACTGAAATCCCTCAAGATTTCATTGGTGAGGAGGCCCAAACACAATGGTCCCGGAGCTCACCAAAATAGCACAAAAAAGGGATCAAATAAGCCCTAAGAGGGGTCAAACAACCTCAAGGCTCAAAGAACCCTTAACCAACTATTTAAAGGACTCAAAAATAGAACTTTTATATGTTATACACCAAGTCTAAAAACAATTTCAAGGTAGCCTAAAGATCTATGCAAAAATGGGGAATAAAAGGGATAAGTTCTTACCCTTGTTGACCCTCTTCAAGAATGATGAACTAGCAGCTTCTTTGGCTCAAACCAGCTCCAAAACTTCAAGAACAGCCTCTTAGTACCTCCGTAATTGAAGGAAGGTGTAATGGTGGGTGTTTGTGCACAAAAGTAAGACAAAACATACACAAAACACAAGAGAGAGGGAGATATAGATATATGATAGATACACAACTCAAACCCTAAAACTAGAGCCCTCTGAAAAATGTTGTCTAACCTAAAAGAGGGAGAAGAGGCCTCCTCTTATAGAAGGTTCAATCTTGGAAGCTTACAAGACAAGCTAGCCAAGAGGGAGATCCCTCTATACACGTGTATGGAGGGAAACAAAGTGTATGCCAGCTAGCATAAAATATCTGCAAAAGCAGATGCACAGTGGTCGGCCGGCCAAAAATGCAATTCGGCCAAAAAAGATGGCCAGTCGACCATCTATAGTGCCGGCCGGCCAAACATTTGGCCGGTGGCAACAAAACACAGCCGGTGGCCTCAAGCCATGGCCGGTGATGTGTGGGGATGGCCAATAAGCCATTCCCTGCCCTCCACAGCAAAAACACAAGTGTTTGGTGCAAAACCAAACACAAAACAGTCGAGTCGAGAGGTCCAGAGGCAAGGCGCGTAGCCGAGGCCTCCGGGAAAAGCTTACAAGACAAGCTAGCCAAGAGGGAGATCCCTCCATACACGTGTATGGAGGGGAACAAAGTGTATGCCAGCTAGCATAAAATATCTGCAAAAGCAGATGCACAGTGGTCGGCCGGCCAAAAATGCAATTCGGCCAAAAAAGATGGCCAGTCGACCATCTATAGTGCCGGCCGGCCAAACATTTGGCCGGTGGCAACAAAACACAGCCGGTGGCCTCAAGCCATGGCCGGTGATGTGTGGGGATGGCCAATAAGCCATTCCCTGCCCTCCACAGCAAAAACACAAGTGTTTGGTGCAAAACAAACACAAAACAGTCGAGTCGAGAGGTCCTGAGGCAAGGTGTGTAGCCGAGACCTCCGGGAACTCATGACGAACACAAACAAGGATGATCACTGAGTGTTGAAACGGTGACGCCCAAGTCTTGAGGACGGTCAAAAATGGGGTGTCTATAGGTTCTGAAATTGTTTTGGAAAAGAGAGAGAGGCTAGGGTTTGGAAAGCAAGGAACTTGAAGCTTCAAGCATGTCTCCCATGGTGGTTGCTTCTCCATCCACCTCCTTCCACTCCTTCATGAGTGGCTAGACTCCTTTTCTAGGATTTTGATGAAACCCTAGCCATGTAATTAGTTTCGCTTTTTGATTTTCAATTATGTAAAGGTTTGAACAATTGTATGGTGTTTTAGAAGTTTCTTATATATAATTTTCATTATCTCTTCAAGTGTTCGGCTTCTGTGATTGTTGAATGTCTTCCATACATGAGTTTTCTATTTTTTCACCTGCAAGGTATGAGACGAATCATACTACGAGGGACGAGTCGTGTCACTACCCTAGTTAAGAGTGAAAGATTCGTACTACTTGAGATGGTTCGCACTCGTACATTGAATGGGATGATTTTCTTGTTAAATGCTTTGAGCTTGTAGTTGCGAAGCATTAATTTGTTCGAACCATAACATAATTGTTGTCAATTGGAAACCCTATTTATGTGACTAGTGGTGGACTCTTTGCCCTAGATTTTTTCCCAATTCAGTAAATCTAATTTTATTTATAATTGATAATTTAATTATTTAGTTTAATTTATTTGTTATTAAATCTGGTTATGATCAATCAATCTTTTCATCAAAATTAATTTAGGAATTTAATAATTGAATTAGTTTAATTTCACAATTGTCCCCGTGGATTGATATCTGGACTTGCTATTATTCTAAAAGAATTTGGTGTAGTTTAGTGTTTATTTTTGGTGTGTTCAACAACCCATCAAATTTTGACGCCGTTGCCGGGGACTTCTAGCGAAATTAATTAATTTAAATTGATATTCTTATTTTAATTTTTAGTTTAGGATTTTATGCTTTCGTGTTGCTAATTGTGCAGAGTGTTTGAAAGTGGAAACTATCATCGAAGTACAAGAAGAGCGCAACCGAGCCTAAAAAAAAACCGTAACACTAAAGTGCTTAAACAGAAGCAAACACTCGCAAGCAAAGCACCAAAGTGCTAAAAGCAAGACAAAGCTCAATTTGAGGTTGGAGACAATGTCTACACGTTAAGCACCCGCAAGATGAGTAAAACATTTTCGTTAAGCCGCTGTGAGTATTTCTCCCTTTGGTATTTTGCTTTTGGAACTTCACAGTCGGAACTTTTTTGTGTGTGTGTGAGTAGTGTATGCATGGGCGCCATTCTTGTCGCCCTTATAGCGACCCCGGTCTTTTCCCATTTGATTATTGTATCCGGACTTAGGTTCCGTAGATTCTGTCATTGTATAATTGTTGTTGTTGTCCTTTATTTTCTCATTTGGAATTATAGGATGTGTTGGAGCTTGGAAAGATGTAAGCCTGTAAGGCATTTTATTCAATGTTACATGTAATTCTTTATTTAGTAATACTCTGATGAATGAATGAATTAATTGTCTTCTTTAAATAATGCATGTCAATGATATATATAATGGGTTAATTTTGAGGGCGTTATAGCCCTGAATTGTGGAATTTGGGCCTTGAACTAGAAAGGACTCTTAGGAGACTTAGAGCCTCTGCCTGTGTTTCTAGGCTTGAATATTCATATTCATACATTGAGCCATTAGAGATGGAAAATGCGAATGTCCCGAATGTGCCCAACCAAACCCTTAAGGATTATTTCACACCCACTGCACATACATCACCATCATGCATCCAATTACTCAACACCACTGCTGCTCATTATGAGATGAAGTCCAGCACCATACAAATGCTCCCATTATATCATGGACTAGCTCATGATGATCCTTACAAACATTTGAATGAATTTCTGGAAATTTGGTCGACAGTGAGGATCCAAAATTTCACAAATGAGGCCCTAATATTGCGATTGTTTCCATTCTCATTAAAGGATAAAGCCAAACACTGGCTGAATTCCTTACCTGCTAATTCAATCACAACTTGGGACCAATTACAACAACGGTTCTTGGAGAAGTACTTTCATATAGGTAAAACCAACCAACTTAGGCGAGCCATCACTAATTTTTCTCAAATGGATGGCGAACAATTCCATGAGACATGGGAAAGACTTCGAGACCTTCACCAACAGTGTCTCCATCACCAAGTGCCTGATTGGCAACTTGTGCAGACCTTTTATTATGGATTGACTGAGCCACACCGCCAAATGGTGGATTCATCCTATGGTGGGACATTCATGTCCAAAACTGATGCCAAGGCATGACAATTGTTTGAGAACCTAAGTGATAATTCCCTTCACCATGCCTCTGCAGCCCGGCAAGTCCGACAACTAGTAGTTGGAGCCCCGAAAAGAGGGGGCATTTATGAGGTCGGGCAAAACTTAGAGTTAGCCTAACAAGTAGAGGCACTGTCCCACTAAATGGACCAATTATTAGCTGCGGGACATGCCCCTACCCAACAAGATCAGCCTCAATTTCACAAGGCGTGTGTTATTTGTGCGAGCCCTGCTCATGACTTGAGTGAGTGCCCTTCAGCATCACAATTTCCGGAGTTAGTCCAAGAGCATGTGAATACGGCTCAAGGA
This sequence comes from Camellia sinensis, assembly GCF_004153795.1. Classification (NCBI taxonomy): domain Eukaryota; kingdom Viridiplantae; phylum Streptophyta; class Magnoliopsida; order Ericales; family Theaceae; genus Camellia; species Camellia sinensis. The sequence continues at coordinate 1,145,205 of NW_021025214.1, forward strand.
TTTTCCAACCCGAGTAATGACCCATATTCCAATACCTACAATCCTGGATGGAGATATCACCCCAATTTTTCATGGAGACCTCATTCACAAGGCACTTCTTACAATCCTCCACCTCCAAGGTAGAATTTTAATAATTTTGCCAACCAATCATCTTACCGACCACCGCAACCTTATCGACCCCCACAACCATACCGGCAACCACAATCCCCGCATGTTCCTCAGGGCAACTCTACCTTTGAGACTTAGGTGTTAGAAGTTCTCTCAGAACTTAAGGGGTTAGCACTATTAGTTCACTCTTATACTCACTCCATTACTAAGCTAGAGAACCAATTGGGTCAAATGGCTAACAACATGAATAGGAGAGATGAAGGAAAACTACCGAGTCAAACTGTGGCCAACCCTAAGGGATAATACGGGGCAGAGAGTTCGGGTGGGAATAGAAAGCACCATGAGCAGGTGCAAGTAGTGATTACTTTGAGAAGTGGGAGGGAGTTAGAGCCTTAGCCAGTTGCGTCTGATGCAACTAGAGCTAAGAAGGGTGACCACGGTGGTACACCCAATGAGAGAAAGGGTGAGGGTGAAACACTTAAGAGGGATGACTTAGTCCCTAGCACTTCACATGAGCCTAAGGCACCCTTTCCCCAATGCCTTGATACACCGTCCCCTTTTAATAAGAAGGCGGTATCTATGGAAGCAATGATGGAGGTTTTTAAGCAGGTAAAAATCAATATCCCCCTATTGGAGACGATTAAGCAAGTACCCTCCTATGCCAAATTTCTGAAGGACCTTTGTACGTAAAAGTGTAAATCTAGGATACACGTGTCCCAAAAAGGTCCTACTCACGGAGCAAGTAAGCTCCATCTTGTTGAATGACACACCTCCTAAGCTTAAGGACCCAGGTGCCCCAACCATTGCATGCATCAATTATAGGGCCTTATTAGATTTATGAGCTAGTGTCAATTTGTTGTCGTACTCTTTGTACGAGGAATTTGGACTTGGCGAGTTGAAGCCCACTACTGCTACTCTCTAGTTGGCTGACCGGTCCCTCAAAGTGCCACGTGGCATGATTGAGGATGTGCTAGTAAAGGTTGATAGGTTTTACTTCCCTGTTGACTTTTTGGTGTTAGATATGGAACCGGTAACCAATTCTAGGAAACAAATCCCAGTGATCTTAGGTCGACCTTTCTTGGCTACGGCCAATGCATGCATTAATTGTCGTATCGGGGTGATGGACGTTTCATTTGGTAACATGCAAGTGAAACTTAATGTTTTCCAAGCATCCCAACAACCCCATGAGATAGAGGAGTGCTTATTTTTCGATGTTGTGGATGAGGTGGTGGAGGAAGTTTTGCCCTCCATTCCTATAGAGGGCCCTCTAGAGGCTTGTCTAGCTCATTTTGGGTTTGAAAATTTTGATATTGACGGGTCGGTTGAAGAGGTGAATGTCTTGCTTAATGCTTTTTCTACACTGGATTTTCCTCTATGGAAAGCCCGGTTTGAGTCACTTCCTCCTCTGTCGAGAGAGCCAGCCGTACCATCATTGGCCACACCCTCTACACTTGAGTTGAAGCCACTCCCAGCCATACTCAAGTATGCATTTTTAGGACCCCAGGATACTTTACCAGTCATCATTGCATCTGACTTGACTACAGAGCAGGAGAGTCAGTTAATGAGTGTTCTCGTGGCACATCGGAGTGCTATAGGGTGGTCAGTGGCTGATTTGAAAGGGATAGATCCCTCCGTGTGCATGCATTATATACACCTAAAGGAGGACACCAAATCTTTTCATGAAATGCAACGGAGACTTAATCCTAATATGAAAGAGGTGGTAAAAAAAGAGGTATTGAAATTGTTGGATGTGGGTATTATATACCCCATCTCGGATAGCAAGTGGGTGAGTCCCACACAAGTGGTGCCCAAGAAATCGGGCATCACTGTTGTTGAAAATGAGAGAGGAGAGTTAGTCCCCACACGAACCACTACTGGGTGGCGGGTGTGCGTTGATTATAGGAGACTGAATTCCTCGACTAGGAAGGATCACTTCCCCTTACCTTTTATTGATCAGATCCTAGAGAGCTTAGCGGGGCAGGGGTTCTATTGTTTTCTTGATGGATACTCAGGGTATAATCAAGTCCCGGTGTACCCTGCTAACCAGGAAAAGACCATATTCACTTGCCTTTTTGTCACTTTTGCTTATAGGCGCATGCCTTTTGGGCTAAGTAATGCACCGACGACTTTTCAACGATGTATGATGGCTATTTTCTCTGACATGGTAGAGAAATTTTTAGAGGTCTTCATGGATGACTTCTCCGTATTTGGGCCGTCTTTTGAGGAATGTCTCCACAACTTAACTAAAGTCCTTATTCGTTGTGTGGAGACAAATCTGATTTTGAGTTGGGAGAAGAGTCATTTTATGGTTCGCGAGGGGATAGTGTTGGGACATATTGTGTCCCCGCGAGGTATAGAGGTTGACAAAGCTAAGGTTGACCTCATTGTAGGTCTTCCTCCACCCAACTTTGTGCGTCAAGTTAGGTCTTTCCTAGGGCACACAGGTTTTTACCTTCGATTCATCAAAGATTTTAGTAAAATATCACATCCTTTGTGTAGTTTACTTGCTAAGGACGTACCTTTTGTCTTTGATAAGGCTTGTCTTAAAGCCTTTGAAACATTGCGAACAACCCTTTCTACTGCCCCTATCATGTAATCTCCTGAGTGGTCCCTCCCTTTCGAAATCATGTGCGATGCATCTGATTATGCCCTCGGCGCCGTCTTAGGCCAAAGGGTGAATAAAGTGCCTCATGTCATATCCTATGCTAGTCATACTCTTTTTGATGCTCAATTGAATTACACTACCACCGAGAAGGAGTTGCTAGCTGTGATCTTTGCCCTAGATAAATTCCAGTCTCACCTCCTTGGGTCTAAAGTCATTGTGTTCACTGACCATGCCGCTTTGCGATATTTACTATCAAAGAAAGAAACCAAACCTAGATTGATTAGATGGATTTCACTCCTTCAGGAGTTCAACCTAGAATCCGGGACAAGAAGGGATCCGAGAATGTAGTTGTGGATCATCTATCCCGCATCTTTATTGAGCACACGAGTGATCCCTTAGCCTTGCATGACTCATTTCCAGACGAGCAACTTCTTGTGGTTTCACACATGACCCTCCTGTGGTTTGCTCATATAGTAAATTACTTGGCAGTTGGTCAAATTCTGAAAACTTGGTCTAAACAAGACAAAGACCGATTTTTTTCACAAGCCAAGCAGTATTTCTGGGAAGACCCGGAATTGTTTAAGTATTGTCCGGATCAAGTGATTCGGCGCTGTGTGTCTGAGAGTGAAACCCATAGCATTCTCACCTTTTGTCACTCTCATGCATGTGGCGGCCATTTCAGTGGGCAGAAAACGGCCGCCAAGGTTTTGTAATGTGGGTTCTACTAGCCCTCTATCTTCAAAGATGCCCCTAACTTTTGTAGAGCTTGCGAGCGTTGTCAACACATGGGCTCTATGTCACGGTGTGATATGATGCCAATGACCACTATTTTAATTGTTGAGATTCTTTATGTTTGGGCCATCGACTTTATGGGTCCCTTTCTACCATCTTTTGGCTTTGAATACATTTTGGCAGCTATGGACTATGTTTCCAAGTGGGTGGAGGCAGTGGCAACTAGAACGAATGATCATAAGGTTGTGGTTAAATTCCACCATGAGACAATTTTTTGTCGTTTTGGGTTCCCACGTGCCATAATTAATGACGGTGGCAAACATTTTTGCAACCGATTCTTCGAGGCATTAGTGCTGAAATATATGATCACTCACAAAGTTGGCACTCCCTACCATCCCCAGACTAGTGGTCAGGTAGAGGTTTCTAATAGGGAGGTTAAACACATCCTCGAGAAAACTGTGAGGCCCGATAGGAGAGATTGGTCCACTAGGTTGGTAGATGCTCTTTGGGCCTATTGCACTGCATATAAGACACCCATCGGAATGTCTCCATATAGGATTGTGTTTGGAAAACCGTGTCATCTCCCTGTTGAGTTAGAACACCAGGCTTTATGGGCCATTAGGAAATTCAATTTTAATATGGCCAAAGCCAGTGACCATCGAAAACTCCAACTCAATGAGTTAGAAGAGCTACGCAATGATGCGTATGAGAGTTCTAAAATTTACAAGGCTAGAACTAAAGCATTACATGATAAACATATTTCTCATAAGTCCTTCGAGCCTCACCAAAAAGTGTGCCTATTTAATGCTAAATTGCGGTTGTTCCTGGGTAAACTCTGGTCTCGATGGGATGGCCCATATAAGGTTATAGAAGTCTTTCAGCATGGGGCGGTTGAAATTAAAAATCCACAAGATGGTACGACCTTCAAGGTCAATGGCCAAAGATTGAAACATTATGTGGATGGTATTGAGAAAGGGGAGATGATTGAGGTTGTCCATTTGACGGACACAATATATCTTCCATAGTGATTACTTTGAGTTTAGGAGACTTTAATTCCTTTAAATGTGTAATTACTTTGGTGTTAGCCGTGCCTGAACGGCATCTGACGGTCTGGTATAGCCACCTAACCGTGTTTATAGTGAGTTCCTAGGAGACCAACTAAGACGGTGGAAACTAGAGTTCGAATGGCAAAGCCTAGAACACAAAGGTTTGGAATTTCTAAGACTAGAGTCTGGTTTAAATACCTAAGGGTGTGGAGATTGCTTTAAAACTACTCCAGCTTGAACTCTGTATGGCAGCCCCATAGATCGAGTTAGCTTTATGCGCCTCGATTCTGGATACCGAATCAACCTAGTTTGTCACTCTGTTGGAGAATAGGGAAAGTTACGAACGCAGTTAGTGAGAAAAGTAGTACCCGTGGTTTTCACGTGAAGATTATACATTTATTGAACCATTTATTTCTATTCATAAATATTCTTATTTTGATTGTAAATTTAAGGTTCAAGTTGGGTTAAAAAAAAAAATACCACACGTGCGGCATTATCCACGCACGTGTGGCAAAACTTTTCAATCTTCAAGGTGTGCACTGCTTTAAAAGCAGGAGCGGAGGGGGCATGCGTCAACCAAGCCGCACGTGCGACTTGACCTCCGCACGTGCGAAGCGTCATTCTATCCCAAAAAAAAAAAAAAAACGAGAGAGGAATTCGCCACACGTGCGGCCTGTTCCCCGCACGTGTGGCAATTTTGTGAAAATGCATCCTGCACACTACTTTATATGCAGGTGTGTGGCTTTGGCGCGGGGTGTGCGTCCGCACGTGCGGCGTACACTCCCGCACGTGCGGCGATTTCATGAAAAAAAAAAATAAAATCCTGCAGATTTTGTTATGTTTATTTATTATTATTTTTAATTTATTTACTTATTTCAAATAAATAAATAAATAAATTATAAATCAAAACAAATAAATATACTATTTTATTTCTTTATTCATTTTTATTTTCATTATAAAAATTAAAATTTTAAAAAAAAACATTTTAAATTTTATTTATTTATTTATTTATTTTTATTTTCGATTTAAAAAAATAAATAATAATAATAATTGGTCTCATCAAAACCCTATCCACTCCTCTCACAATCACTCACAGACTCTCTCTCTACCTCTCATCATCTATCTATCTATCTATATCTCTCTCTCTCTCTGTCTCTCTCTCTCTCTCTTAACTCCACAAACCACCAAGTCATCACACTCCACCATCACCAACCTTTGAACTCTCAACATTCCTTCCTTCCTTCTTCCTCACCGCCATCTCACCGCTGGCATCACTATTTCCTCTCTGTCCATCGCATCTCCGGCGACCACCATTTTTTTCCAGCGAATCATCCGTCTTTCTCTCTCTTTTTTTTCCCCACTCTTTGAAGGTAACTTGTCCTTTTTGTGTAGATTTGTGGGTATAGGAGTAGATATCTAGAATCATTTTTTTTTTTGTGTGTTGTTGATCTATGGTTCATCTTAAAAAAAAAAAAAAGGGCAGTCAAGAAGACAACCACCGCACGTGCGGCCATCTCCGGCGCACGTGCGGTCCAACACTTGTTTATTTATTTTATAGTATTTTATTTTATTTATTTAGTTGTTTCATTTTTTTTTAATTTATTATTTCTTTATTCTTTGTTAGTTTAATTCCTTGCTTGTTACCATAGTTTGTTTTCATTTATTTAATCAATTGTTATTTACATAAAATGCACTTGTGTCTAGTTGATTTTATTTTAGATTTCATATATTAAAAACAAAAGAAAACAAATAATAAATAAATAAATAAATAAAATAATAACAAAAAAATAAATAAATAATTAAAAAAATAAAACAAATTTAATTCCTAGCTTTTCTAATTCATTGTATTTTCTATCTATTCATTTAGTTGTTTAGATGTAATTTATTATCTTAGTATTTCATTTTGTAAAAAAAAACAAAAAAACAAAAAAAAAACAAAAAAATTAAAAAATTAAAAAAATTAAAAAATAATGATGAGAATTGCATGTGGTATATCAGTGGACAGACTTGTGCTTTAATATTTTATTTGATTCTCATGTTGGTTTCACGGGTATATGTATGTATTGTTGGTGTGTGCAAGACATGAGTCGACGTATATCTGCTCGGGCCTTCAAAAAGGCCAAAGGTTCCACCTCCTCAGCGCCGTCACCGCCACCGTCACCACCATCCTCGCCACCACCACCAAGTGACTTTGCGGCCGGAGTGGGCTTCATGCCCGCTTCACAAGCTCACGCAGTTCAACATTCCATATTTTCAGCGTGACTCGACCACTTCTTGGGCCGTTGAGCAGCTTCAACTCCGGCAACAGTTGGGCATTTGTACTATAACAGCGCCAACTTATCCTCGTCTGGTACGACTATTCTACCAGAACCTGTATGAGTCACTCACCGAGGAGGTACTGCTGTCTATTATTGATGGTCATCTTGTTTGCGTCACTGAATCCATGATTGCCACCGTATTAGGGTTCTTTTCCAAGCCAGAACACCAGCCCTTCCCGGAAGTTGAGGACCAACAACCCATACACAGCCTCATCCGAGAGTACTTCCTGGGAGTCCATGGTGACGAGAGTTATACATGCTTACGCCGGAGCAAGCTGCCTGGTCGCTTGTTATTCATTGATGCTGTGATAATAATGCCCTTCCACTGGGGCATAGGGTTGAGCGTCGTTTGGAATTTGTTCGGGTCTTACATGAGTATCAACATGGCTATCAGGTCCTGCTTGAGCACATCATCTGGATACATATGCGCAAATTTCTACGAGAGGCAGTTCGGCCTCAACCTATGCAGAATCTGACATGGCCCCTACCATTTGCCAACATGCTCACATTTGTCTTCGAGCTGAACGGCCTCTCCATTGCTTCAAATGAGGAGATTGATCAAGCTTATCCGACTTTCGGCCAGCGGGAATGGCAGCATAACATATCTTGCTTTCCTCAGCAGGTTGGTGCCCTGGATAATGAGGCCCCGGACCCCATCCACGACCACCCACCTCATCCTGCCTCTCTTGTGCCTCTCCAAGGGGACCCACTCTACATGACTCGCGAGAAGTACTTACAGCTTCAGCAGTCTGTGGATCAGGTCCACAGTACTCTTCGTGATTACCACCAGAGTCTCATGGGGTTGCACACTGATTTTCAGTCGCATCGAGACTATTCTCAGGCGGCCTTCGACCAGCTACACGCCCGCCAGCTCGACATCCAGCAGTCAGTTGCATCACTACAAACTGATTTTTATATTTATCGAGAGTTGAGCCAGCAGCGCCATGATCATCTCGGCCAACAGGTTCAGGATGAAGCCTTTAGGACGCGATCTTTGATGCACACCTTGTTTGCCTAGCATTTCCCGCCACCACTGCCACCGGATTCTCCGTAGTACCCGCCTGTATATTGCTTTATCTCTTTTATTTTTATTTTTATTTTTATTTCCTTTTAGTTCTTTCTTCTTTTCATTAAAAAAAAAAACAAAAAATAAAAAACAAAGAAAAAAAACAATGTGCAGTGTGTGTGTTACTATATGCCAACCTGGATATGCACCTACAACCTGTGGTAATCTTCTCTCATTTATCTTTACGTTTCCGTTGAGGACCATGTCATATTTAAGTTGGGGGATGAGGGTTGTATTTTCTTTTGTGCATTTCTATTTGGCTCAATCATTCATGCTTATCCCTGTTTCACTTGATTGCATTACTTCACATGATGTGACTTGTTGCTAGTAGGGTGATGATATTTGTATATGTTAATTGGGGAGCATAGTAGACTTGTATGAAAATGATTTATTGGGTAGATACTTGCATATGATGTTTGCACTGGGAGAATTGTTTGCGTTTGTGGTATTAGTACACTTGTCATAAGTGTGCTTTAATTCACATGAACACACTCTCATAGCGGTGACCTCTTTATTATAATCCCTGGTGTACATCATTGATAATAGCCAGGGTTGCAGAAAAGAATAAATAAGGAGCCAAGATTCTCTTTAAAAAAAAAAAAAACACTTGACTTGTTTGGGTTCGTAACCTTTTTAACTCGAGTTATTAAGCCAGTAGGGGTGTCTCTACATCTAGTGCCCTAAAACCATCTAGTTTGGGAGTCATTGACCCAATACTTGCTACATGGGTTAAATAGAAAGCTTAAGGGACTTAGACATTGCACAGTTAAGGGAAAATAAGTAGAATGACTTGTTCGGATTTGTAGCCTTTTCAACTCGAGTTATTAAGCCAGTAGGGGTGTCTCTACACCTAGTGCCCTAAAACCATCTGGTTTGGGAGTCATTGGCCCAATACTTGCTACATGGGTTGATTAGAAAGCTTAATGGATCAAGGCATTGCACAATCATTTAAAAAAAAATATACTTTTGAGAATCTTGGCTACAACAGGTTAATTTTTTTTGTATATGTTGGGTGTTATTATGAGTTATACTGGGCTATTATAGTGGACAGTTAACTAATATGGAGATTGCCCTTTACACCAAGGGTACTGATGATTTGTCTACTAGCATGCACAAGTACAGAGGACTTTACTTTTGTATTAACTGAATTGTGGTTTTGACTCAATAGATTCCTTCATGCTTGTCCACTGTGCCTTTAATGACTCATTATGTTTTAATGTCACACTGTAGTGGCATATAAGTTGATTGTTAGGTGAAGTAGTGTGGTTAATTGTTGGGCATATATCAATATGTAAATGTTTGTGGGTATTATTTCTGGAAACCCTCACGAGACTTTACTCATCCACTTGGGGTAACTTTGCGGTTTAAAGGCTTGTAGCATATGCTAAATGCAACTGTTTTCCCACGAAAGAGGCAATAGCTAGATTTTGTTTAATTTAATTTAATTTTTATTGCTTGCTTGAGGACTAGGAAGTTGTAAGTTGGAGAATGTGATTAAGACCGAATTGCACATCATTGAGACCGTTCATTAGGATCTCTTAACTTCACTTGCTTGTCAAACTGTATACTTTATGTGTGTTAAATGTCAATCAGGTTGTACATAGTCGGAGCATAAAATGGGCAAAAAGACAGAATTTGGAGAGAGTTGACCTTCCCGCACGTGTGTTGACTTTTTTTCGCACGTGCGTTGACTTTTCTGGGAAAATGTGCCTGATGTTTTAAACTTGTTGGAAAGGCATCAGAAGTATAAATAGGCAAGAAAAAGGCTGGATTAGGGTTCTGAAATTGTTTTCAAAAGAGAAGGAGGCTAGGGTTTGGAAAGCAAGGAACTTGAAACTTCAAGCATGTCTCCCATAGTGGTTGCTTCTCCATCTACCTCCTTCCACTCCTCCATGAGTGGCTAGTCTCATTTTCTAGGGTTTTGATGAAACCCTGTCCATGTAATTAGTTTTCTTTTTTATTTTCAATTATGTAAAGGTTTGAACAATTGTATGGTGTTTTAGAAGTTTCTTATATATAATAGTCATTATCTCTTCAAGTATTCGGTTTTCTGTGATTGTTGAATGTCTTCCATACATGAGTTTTCTATTTTTTCACATTCAATGTATGAAATGAATCATACTACGAGGGACGAGTCGTGACACTACCCTAGTTTAGAGTGAATGATTCGTACTACTTGAGATGGTTCGTGGTCGTACATTGAACGGGATGATTTTCTTATTAAACGCTTTGAACTTGTAGTTGCGAAGCATTAATCCGTTCGAACCATAACATAATTGTTGTCAATTGGAAACCCTATTTACGTGACTAGTGGTGGACTCTTTGCCCTAGGTTTTTTCCCAATTCAGTAAATCCAATTTTATTTATAATTTAATTATTTAGTATAATTTATTTGTTATTAAATTAGGCTATGATCAATCAATCTTTTCATCAAAATTAATTTAGGAATTTAACAATTAAATTAGTTTAATTTCACAATTGTCCCTGTGGATCAATACCTGGACTTGCCATTATTCTAAAAGAATTTGGTGTAGTTTGGTGTTTTTTTTTGGTGTGTTCAACGACCCATCAGTTTAATTGTTGCGGTCATTATTGCTGTGAAATTTCTCAAGAAAAATTTACCAAAAGGTGAGAAGACAAATGTGAAGAAAGGAGTAGTAGTAGATAGTTGGACAGACAAGAGTAGTGGTACATCGAGTGATTTCAAGAACAAGTCAGAGTATTCAATAACATCGGGTGAAAGTGGAAAGGTTTGTCTTCGCTAGTAGTAATTGCCAGCACAGTGATGAATGGGTTGAAATTTGAGGATTTGCTCCAAGCTCCCGCGGAATTGGTTGGGAAAGGGAAGAATGGAAGCCTATACAAGGTTATAGTCAATGACGAGGTGACGTTGGTTGTGAAAAGGATTAAGGATTGGGGGATGACAAGGGCAGATTTTGAGAAGAGGATGGAGAGGATAGACCAAGTGAAATTTCCGAATGTGATGCCGGTTGTGGCCTATTACTGTTCCAAGCAGGAGAAGCTTTTGGCTTATGAATTCCAGCATAATGGCAGCCTCTTCCAGCTTCTTCATGGAAAATTTCATTAATTTTTTATTATTTCTCTTCCTAAGGTTAGCCTGGTAGCATATTTGATTCCATGACCTAAGCATTATTGTAGATAAGGAAAATAGGGATAGATAGTATACATTGAAAACCTATGAAGTACAAATAGGATGTATGAGTATTATATGATACAGATATGATGATATAAAAAAATCTTAATAAATATATAAAAAGATATAGATACATTCACGAAAAAATAAAATTATAACTTTTAGTATTGTATTACAAACAATTTAAATGGAATTAGGTATTAGTTTAAAAGATAGTACTAGTAGCCAGTTTTTTTTAATAATTTTTTTTTATTAAAGTAGGTCTAATAAAAATTCAATTTCAATATTAAGTCTAAACTGTTGTTGTTGTACTTTTCCCTTTTTTTAACACTTATTAATTGTTACATATAAAAAAAAAATGGTGTACACAAGTTTATTTTCTTGTCTGATTGTTGAAATTCAATTTTAGTATCATTATATATTTCCCTACTTATATTTACTTTCTATAAAATATGGATGTAGTTATGTATATGAGACATCACTATGACACACCAACAATATGTCAATTTAATACATTGTGAAAAAGGGGGCAAGAAATAAGTGAAATATGGAAAATTATTATTACATTCTCAATTTAATAATAATTCAATTACTTGATCTAGAGTATTGAAAAGTATATGATATATACCTCCCGAAATTAAAGAAAATAAATTTTAGGTATTGGATCTGTATCTATGAGTGCCCGAGAAGGATCAATATCCACAATAGATATGATAGAGATACGGCTTTCTTTTAGAAGTATCTTTACTTCATAGTTGACAACAGAAAATAACAATACTAAATGTTTCGACTCATTGTTGTTAATTTCATAATCTCAAAATGGCCAATTATTCGATTGGGGAAGCAGAATAAATGTTGCAGCTAGCATTGCTCAAGCTTTGGCTTTCATACATGAGGAGCTTCGCGATGATAGAGTTGCACATGGGAACCTAAAATCCTCCAACATATTTCTCAACAAAGATATGGATCCATATATCAGTGAATATGGACTAATGGTGGTGGAAAGTCATCAAAACGAATCAATCCTATCCCAATCCAATAGTTTCAAAAACAACAATCCTTTTAAAACTCGCGCATACAGTACTTTCAAGGTAGACATTTTATGGCTTTGGTGTGATTGTACTTAAGCTGTAACTGGGATGCTTGTCTAGAATAGCGAGATTGATTTGACTAGATGGGTCCACTCAGTGGTCAAAGAAGAGTGGACTGCCGAACTTTTTGACAAGACCCTCATTTCGGAAGGTGCCAATGAGGAGAGAATAGTGAACATGTTGTAGGTAGCATTGAAGTGTCTAAATCCATCACCAAATACTAGGCCAAACATCAATCAAGTTGCTATAATGATAATTTCTATAAAAGAAGAAGAAGATAAATCATTATGCTCTGAAACTTGATAAAATGATTCAAATACATGTTTGTGATAGTTATCTTTGGAAAACAAACACTTTCTTTGATGGTCCTTGAAATATATTTACATCTAGCTATAGTGTTATTGAGGTTTTACCATTTAATCTGTATGGAAGAAATTTTTTCTCCTAATTTAATAAGTGAGATGATTGTATTTTTGTGGTATATCAACTCCTCCATCTCTACACGTCTTGGTTCAACATAATATATTATGGGTTGGTAGCAATGTCTCTGTAGCATAGTATGAGTGTCAACTTTGTTTTTGATTAAAAAAAATTCTTAAGGATTTGATCGAGTGGTAAAGAATTGATAATCAAATTTTCTATCTTCAGTTCAAGTCACCTTAAAGGGCCATTGGAAGTTTATCCAATTGTTAACATCAGAGTCCTAAATTAGTTGAGATACATAGAAGTTAGACTAAACATCCAGTTATCAAAAAAAAAAAAAACTAACTTTGTTTCTGATAATTAAAATAAGAGAGAGAGAGAGAGAGAGAGAGAGAGAGAGAGAGAGAGCTTGATTTAGACTCACCACCATGAGATACATAGAAGTTAGACTAAACATCCAGTTATCAAAAAAAAAAAACTTTGTTTCTGATAATTAAAATAAGAGAGAGAGAGAGAGAGAGAGAGAGAGAGAGAGAGAGAGCTTGATTTAGACTCACCACCATAGCTATAGTGATTTCAGTTTTAACTTGACCCTTTTCTATCTTGGGCTTGGATTTCGTGGTTTCGTATTGTTGCCCATATCTTGCTTCCTTTATACTTCCTTAAATTTTGCTATTGGATTGTTGTGGTTGTGTTTGGAATAGATTGGTTGTTTAGTTTTCAAACTTTTGTTACCCAAAATTTTACTCCTCTGCTCGAGCGGCACTTCTTACACTCAAGCGGGCTTTATGAACTCTTAATACTTTTGTAGGTTTGTAAAACTACTGGGAGAGTGTATTCTACACTCAAGCGGTGCTTTCTGCGCTCGATCTGTTGGGTTCTCGACCTTAGTGTCTTTGGAAAAAAGGTAAAGCATCTCAAGAGCTCTATTTTGATCCAAACAAAACTTGATTTCAACGTCTTTGAAGTTCCTCCGTTGCTTCCTTGATCTCTAGCTTCGAGGTATAGACTTTCTACACTCTTCTATGAGTTTTAACTTAGTTATTTGTTGATGAGTAAAGAATATTAGAATTTGGGATGATTTTGAACAAACCTAGGGTTTTGGTTTAAAATCATAAGAGGGGTTTTCAAATCTATGTATTAAAAATGATTATGGGAGGAGATGTGAGGTTGTGTTGTGCTAAAATTGTTGGTTTTGATACCCGAGATGGATTTTGGAAGAAAATAGAGTTTTGTCTTAAAATGTCTCAAATAGTTATTTTGTATGAATAAATGAAATTGGTATTGGGAATATGAAATTGGATAGATGTTTATATAAATAGTAGAGTTAGATATGTATTACCTCTCACCTATGAAAATTTGAATAATTTATCTGTCTTGGAGATTGTATAGCTATTTAGAAATATATGTTTTGGGCTATCAGTGGAGGATAGTTATGATTGTTGTAGAAATTGCATGAGGATTAGGTGAATTGAAACTAATCTCTTATCCGTTGTCATTGAATATGACTATATCTTTGATACATTGTAAATGTATGATGTTTAGGAGAAGAAAGGGGATGTACTCCATGTTTGGGAGAAGAAAGAGCATGGACTCTATTGAACTAAGTTGGCCTATGTGTCCAGGGTGAAATTCTCGAAAATTGCGAGTATACATGGGTGCCGATATCCGTGGACAAAATATCTGTAAAATGGCAAAATGAAAGTATTTGTATAATGGCTGTATTGGTTAGAGAACCATTGAGTTGCACCCTCAGTTTGGTTGTTTGAATAAAATAGTGAATGATTCATGAATTGAGATATAAAACTTGGCATGGCACAGCACAGTGAAAAGAGTTATACATAATTTTATCATGGGCATTGATACTTATATCTTTGTTAAGATTCATATATTGTGTTAGATTATTTCTACTGGGTTTTGGCTCACCCCACTTGGGAAAATCATTTTCAGGTACTGGTGATATGTCTCTACCAAGGACTTAGTTTGGAAGGATTGTGGAGCTGAGGGCTCAGTTTTGTTTATCTTGTATTTAACTTTTGTACAAGTCTAGGACTTTTTTTGTGCGGTGCTTATGACTCATTTTTTATGTACCCAAGCCTTGGCTTGGAAAGATGTAAGCCCTTTAGGGCATATGAACATTTGTTTAGCTTTCATTCCTTATCACTTTTTGTATATTAATTCTGATTAATGAAATTTTATCATTTCAATTATGTCACCTTGTATTATTGGTATGGAGTTGGATTATTGTAATTATTTCGGGGCATTACAACTTGGTATTAGAGCGTACCGGGTTTGAATACTTTGGGTACGTGAGAAGTGGTTATTGCCACAACGGGTTTGTCTCGCTTGATAGAGACTTTAGAATGTACGATGTGCTTACATAATAACATGCTTATGTAGTTATATGGGTATGGGATTTAGTTTCTAGGATGTTAATTGAGTTTACAGGTTTCTAGAAGTCCTATTAGAAGAGCACTTGATCACTGTTGTTTTTAATTGGAACTCTGGTAACACTGCGGGATGGTCATTATCTGGAAATGAAATTCGTATGTGTTTATGTGACAACGTGCTTATGTGAAGTAAATTATTGTTGTCTACCACATTAGGATGCTAGTAAGTTAGCTTCGGCACATTTGTAAATGTGCCAATCTCTTATGTTATCTTCATTAGGATGTCAGGACGTGGACGTGGTGGTGGTAGGTATGGTAGGCTTAGGAGGCATGAGGTACCTTTGCCGGATTATATTCTGACGCAAGAAAAAGGGATTGGTCTGGCCAATGTGGCCGAACCAGTGGATCAGTAGGCCATGGGCACCTTAGCCCGCAAAATGGCTAGAGCATTGCGGGAGTCTATGGACATTCTCAGAGCTGAGAATCAAGTCGAGGAACAAGTAGCTGAGACATGGCCGTCATTCCTGAAACGGGAGTTTTTCCAGTCAAATCCAAGGAGCCACTGAAGGAAGATGAGTGGCTAGAACAGATAGTGAAGACGTCTGAGATGCTTGGCATCAAGGATGAACAACTGAGAGTGACCTTGGCATCCTTCTAACTGAAGGGAGATGTGGGTCTGTGGTGGAAGTATGCGCGTGGTCGCATTGGGATGACCTGGGAGACTTTCGTTAGTGCCTTCTACGATAAGTTCTTGCCTCCCACTGTTCAGGAGAAATAGAGAGATCAGTTCTCCAAGCTTGTGCCGTTGAACACTCTGGTGGCCGAGTTTGAAGCCACATTTATTAGCTTGTCAAGGTTTGCAGTAGAACTCGTGGCAACTGAAGAGCGCCGTTGTTTAGAGTTCGAGAAGAGATTAAGAACCGGGCTTATGTTCAAAGTGGTCAGGTCAATGATTAGAGACTATGGATTTGTGACATAAACGTTGCCAGTCGCTAACTTCCCTTTGCATTTGTGTTGATTGACATGTCTAGTTTTGATGTTATTTTGCATATGGACTAGTTGTCATCATATTGGGGTATCATAGATTGCTACCGTTAGAAGGTTACTGTATGTACCTTAAGCGATGATTGCTTTTATTCCTTGGGGGACCGGGTTGATAGAATTTTATCACCGGTGTATGATCCGCGTGGGCGGAGTGAGCTTAGTTTCGTTCTTGCCAACTTCTTGAGTAGAGAGTATGATGAAGTCCAAGTTGAGTTGGTAAGGGTGGTTCGTGAGTACCCGGACGTTTTTCCCAGGGATCTTACCAATTTACCACCTCATCGAGAGATCGAGTTCTCTATTGATTTAGTGCCTAGCACAGCACCGATTTCTATGGCACCATATAGATTTGCACCTGCTGAGTTAAGTGAGTTGAAGATTCAACTCCGAGAATTGTTAGATAAGGGTTTTATCTGCCCTAGTACTTCACCTTGGGGGGCACTGGCTCTCTTTGCCAAAAAGAAGGATGGTGCATTGCGACTGTGAAAGATTTGTGAAAGATTTCTCTAGATTAGTGTAGACGTCCCCGAACGCCCCGGGAGGGATGAGTCCCGTTCTGTTCATTTGGGGTCACTACAGCTCAGGACTCTCAAATTGTCATGGTTCTAAGTCTGAACCAAAGAGTCCAAATCCGGCAAATCGTTTTGAGAAAACAGATTTTTGAAAGAAGTGCCAAACATGGACTGCTTTGCCAGATACAGAGTCGCCACCTAAATATTTTATTTTGGGGGAAATTTAGGAAACCATGACTCGTTTGCCCAGATTTCAGAGTCGCTACCTAAATATTTTATTTTGGGAAATTTAGGAAACCTTGACTCATGCCTAAGGCCACATGTCTGTCATCACCAAAGTTGCCTCAGCTCAGGAACTTGGGTACGAGAGGGAAAGGTCCTGAAATGAGCACTCCCACTCGCCCGATCAAAGATCGGCCTTTACTAACATGATATGTTGTTTTTGAAAAACATGTGTTCTTATTCTGGTTTATTAGCTAGTTTTACTATGTGATGCACACAGCATACAAGTATAGACTGGATCGCCTGAATTGGAACAAAACATTTCATGTTTGTTTTTGAAAGATGGTTTGCTACTCGCAAGTAGGCTTAAAGATGCAGATTTTGCCACCCTCAGGTGGGCTTAAGAAAAGATGGTTTTGCCACTATCTAGTGGGCTTAAAACTCACCGTTGATGATTTGTTCCAATCCAAATAACCCAACCTTCACCCACAGGCATTCAGGCAGTTATATCACATAAGCAAATAGCCTCATGGTAAGCACGCTGTCATGGCAGTCACTCACACGCATGCAAGGATGCTAAAGCATAAAACTTACCGAGTATTCCAAACCAAAACAAAAGCTAATTAGAAATCCGTGCATGATCCTAATTATACAGAAATGCCTAATGCAACACATGCAAAAGTGCAACTATAGCAGGCTCGGCTATTCCAGACATGGCATATGAGATGCTACAGCTAACATGTATTCAACTTGGAATTGAAAATACAATGCAGTTAGTATGATGCGCCGAGCCCGGTGCATGCAAAACAGATGAATGAATGCAAACATGCTATCATACTGTATGCTAATTGAAACATGCCCTAATCTAACCATCATAAGCGAGTAAATAAAAGGGAAAAAGACATAGGGCTGGAAGACATACATCACACTCACCCACACTTATTACAATTATGCCCTCGCACAGAGGGTCCAAAAGAATAATACAGTCCAAATATATAAAAATTCCTAATTAATTTACAAATTAACTAAGAAAAATAATAAACTGGCATGCAAGCCAGGGACTGCCTTGACTCTTCTTCAGATGATGGATGATGCATGTCTGGGCTGCCTTGCGCGAAAATCCACTGGGATGCCCCGATTAGCCTCTTTTTTGCCATTATTCTTGGAAAGCGCGCCAAGCTCCAGAAGGTTGCTAATTCTTGATTTGCTGCAACAGAGAGCAGGAAAGGGGCATAGCAATGTATTTTCACAGATGTATGCATGCCTCGATCCTCGTGCCACCAATCACGCATCTCAATGCATGATGGCTGAGGAGTCGAAATGTGCAACTTAATATAGAATGAATGCACATGAAAACTCAACTAAAACCTAACTCCATCATGGATAATCCGGAGTGTCGGTGACTGGGGAATTGAGACACATTCCGTCACTCGGAGTACGAAATGTACCTCGTTTCCCGTGCCCGGGGTAACTCCTATTCCGGACACGATGCAATATGCATGATATGCATGAAATGCGACTAAGATATAATCCTAACATACACGATGCTATGGAAAAGAGATGCCTCGAAGTGCGTGCACCCGGGCACGCAAACTGAGAAAATGACAGAATGCAATCTAAGATACAACCTAATCAACTCGATCCAAATCTTCCGTGGCCTTCTCATTTGGATACCGCCCAACATCGTCCAGGATCTCCCGATTTGGCACCTCAATGGAGTTTACTTGCAGTTCTTTTGGCGTTCTGGCGGCAAGGAGATAACATGCTTGACAGTGATGAATGGGTTGAAATTTGAGGATTTGCTCCAAGCTCCCGCGGAATTGGTTGGGAAAGGGAAGATGGAAGCCTATACAAGGTTATAGTCAATGACGAGGTGACGTTGGTTGTGAAAAGGATTAAGGATTGGGGGATGACAAGGCAGTTTTGAGAAGAGGATGGAGAGGATAGACCAAGTGAAATTTCCGAATGTGATGCCGGTTGTGGCCTATTACTGTTCCAAGCAGGAGAAGCTTTTGGCTTATGAATTCCAGCATAATGGCAGCCTCTTCCAGCTTCTTCATGGAAAATTTCATTAATTTTATTATTTCTCTTCCTAAGGTTAGCCTGTAGCATATTTGATTCCATGACCTAAGCATTATTGTAGATAAGGAAAATAGGGATAAGATAGTATACATTGAAAACCTATGAAGTACAAATAGGATGTATGAGTATTATATGATACAGATATGATGATATAAAAAAATCTTAATAAATATATAAAAAGATATAGATACATTCACGAAAAAATGAAATTATAACTTTTAGTATTGTATTACAAACAATTTAATGGAATTAGGTATTAGTTTGAAAGATAGTACTAGTAGCCAGTTTTTTTTAATAATTTTTTTTATTAAAGTAGTCTAATAAAAATTCAATTTCAATATTAAGTCTAAACTGTTGTTGTTGTACTTTTCCCTTTTTTTAACACTTATTAATTGTTACATATAAAAAAAAAAATGGTGTACACAAGTTTATTTTCTTGTCTGATTGTTGAAATTCAATTTTAGTATCATTATATAATTCCCTACTTATATTTACTTTCTATAAATATGGATGTAGTTATGTATATGAGACATCACTATGACACACCAACATATTGTCAATTTAATACATTGTGAAAAAGGGGGCAAGAAATAAGTGAAATATGGAAAATTATTATTACATTCTCAATTTAATAATAATTCAATTACTTGATCTAGAGTATTGAAAAAGTATATGATATATACCATCCCGAAATTAAAGAAAATAAATTTTAGGTATTGGATCTGTATCTATGAGTGCCCGAGAAGGATCAATATCCACAATAGATATGATAGAGATACGGCTTCTTTTTAGAAGTATCTTTACTTCATAGTTGACAACAGAAATAACAATACTAAATGTTTCGACTCATTGTTGTTAATTTCATAATCTCAAAATGGCCAATTATTCGATTGGGAAGCAGAATAAATGTTGCAGCTAGCATTGCTCAAGCTTTGCTTTCATACATGAGGAGCTTCGCGATGATAGAGTTGCACATGGGAACCTAAAATCCTCCAACATATTTCTCAACAAAGATATGGATCCATATATCAGTGAATATGGACTAATGGTGGTGGAAAGTCATCAAAACGAATCAATCCTATCCCAATCCAATAAGTTTCAAAAACAACAATCCTTTTAAAACTGCGCATACAGTACTTTCAAGGTAGACATTTTATGGCTTTGGTGTGATTCTACTTAAGCTGTAACTGGGATGCTTGTCTAGAATAGCGAGATTGATTTGACTAGATGGGTCCACTCAGTGGTCAAAGAAGAGTGACTGCCGAACTTTTTGACAAGACCCTCATTTCGGAAGGTGCCAATGAGGAGAGAATAGTGAACATGTTGTAGGTAGCATTGAAGTGTCTAAATCCATCACCAAATACTAGGCCAAACATCAATCAAGTTGCTTAATGATAATTTCTATAAAAAAGAAGAAGATAAATCATTATGCTCTGAAACTTGATAAAATGATTCAAATACATGTTTGTGATAGTTATCTTTGGAAAACAAACACTTTCTTTGATGGTCCTTGAAATATTTTACATCTAGCTATAGTGTTATTGAGGTTTTACCATTTAATCTGTATGGAAGAAATTTTTTCTCCTAATTTAATAAGTGAGATGATTTGTTTTTTGTGGTATATCAACTCCTCCATCTCTACACGTCTTGGTTCAACATAATATATTATGGGTTGGTAGCAATGTCTCTGTAGCATAGTATGAGTGTCAACTTTGTTTTTGATTAAAAAAAATTCTTAAGGATTTATCGAGTGGTAAAGAATTGATAATCAAATTTTCTATTTTCAGTTCAAGTCACCTTAAAGGGCCATTGGAAGTTTATCCAATTGTTAACATCAGAGTCCTAAATTAGTTGAGATACATAGAAGTTAGACAAACATCCAGTTATCAAAAAAAAAAAAACTTTGTTTCTGATAATTAAAATAAGAGAGAGAGAGAGAGAGAGAGAGAGAGAGAGAGAGAGAGCTTGATTTAGACTCACCACTAGCTATAGTGATTTCAGTTTTAACTTGACCCTTTTCTATCTTGGCTTGGATTTCGTGGTTTCGTATTGTTGCCCATATCTTGCTTCCTTTATACTTCCTTAAATTTTGCTATTGGATTGTTGTGGTTGTGTTTGGAATAGATTGGTTGTTTAGTTTTTCAAACTTTTGTTACCCAAAATTTTACTCCTCTGCTCGAGCGGCACTTCTTACACTCAAGCGGGCTTTATGAACTCTTAATACTTTTGTGGGTTTGAAAACTACTGGAGAGTGTATTCTACACTCAAGCGGTGCTTTCTGCGCTCGATCTGTTGGGTTCTCGACCTTAGTGTCTTTGGAAAAAAGGTAAAGCATCTCAAGAGCTCTATTTTGATCCAAACAAAACTTGATTTCAACGTCTTTGAAGTTCCTCCGTTGCTTCCTTGATCTCTAGCTTCGAGGTATAGACTTTCTACACTCTTCTATGAGTTTTAACTAGTTATTTGTTGATGAGTAAAGAATATTAGAATTTGGGATGATTTTGAACAAACTAGGGTTTTGGTTTAAAATCATAAGAGGGGTTTTCAAATCTATGTATTAAAAATGATTATGGGAGGAGATGTGAGGTTGTGTTGTGCTAAAATTGTTGGTTTTGATACCCGAGATGGATTTTGGAAGAAATAGAGTTTTGTCTTAAAATGTCTCAAATAGTTATTTTGTATGAATAAATGAAATTGGTATTGGGAATATGAAATTGGATAGATGTTTATATAAATAGTAGAGTTAGATATGTATTACCTCTCACCTATGAAAATTTGGATAATTTATCTGTCTTGAGATTGCATAGCTATTTAGAATATATGTTTGGGCTATCGGTGGAGGATAACTATGATTGTTGTAGAAATTGCATGAGGATTAGGTGAATTGAAACTAATCTCTTATCCGTTGTCATTGAATATGACTATATCTTTGATACATTGTAAATGTATGATGTTTAGGAGAAGAAAGGGGATGTACTCCATGTTTGGGAGAAGAAAGAGCATGGACTCTATTGAACTAAGTTGGCCTATGTGTCCAGGGTGAAATTCTCGAAAATTGCGAGTATACATGGGTGCCGATATCCGTGGACAAATATCTGTAAAATGGCAAAATGAAAGTATTTGTATAATGGCTGTATTGGTTAGAGAACCATTGAGTTGCCACCTCAGTTTGGTTGTTTGAATAAAATAGTGAATGATTCATGAATTGAGATATAAAACTTGGCATGGCACAGCACAGTGAAAAGAGTTATACATAATTTTATCATGGGCATTGATACTTATATCTTTGTTAAGATTCATATATTGTGTTAGATTATTTCTACTGGGTTTTGGCTCACCCCACTTGGGAAAATCATTTTCAGGTACTGGTGATATGTCTCTACCAAGGACTTAGTTTGGAAGGATTGTGGAGCTGAGGGCTCAGTTTTGTTATCTTGTATTTAACTTTTGTACAAGTCTAGGACTTTTTTTGTGCGGTGCTTATGACTCATTTTTTATGTACCCAAGCCTTGGCTTGGAAAGATGTAAGCCCTTTAGGGCATATGAACATTTGTTTAGCTTTCATTCCTTATCACTTTTTGTATATTAATTCTGATTAATGAAAGTTTATTCATTTCAATTATGTCACCTTGTATTATTGGTATGGAGTTGGATTATTGTAATTATTTCGGGGCATTACAACTTGGTATTAGAGCGTACCGGGTTTGAATACTTTGGGTACGTGAGAAGTGGTTATTGCCACAACGGGTTTGTCTCGCTTGATAGAGACTTTAGAATGTACGATGTGCTTACATAATAACATGCTTATGTAGTTATATGGGTATGGGATTTAGTTTCTAGGATGTTAATTGAGTTTACAGGTTTCTAGAAGTCCTATTAGAAGAGCACTTGATCACTGTTGTTTTTAATTGGAACTCTGGTAACACTGCGGGATGGTCATTATCTGGAAATGAAATTCGTATTGTTTATGTGACAACGTGCTTATGTGAAGTAAATTATTGTTGTCTACCACATTAGGACGCTAGTAAGTTAGCTTCGGCACATTTGTAAATGTGCCAATCTCTTTATGTTATCTTCATTAGGATGTCAGGACGTGGACGTGGTGGTGGTAGGTATGGTAGGCTTAGGAGGCATGAGGTACCTTTGCCGGATTATATTCTGACGCAAGAAAAAGGGATTGGTCTGGCCAATGTGGCCGAACCAGTGGATCAGTAGGCCATGGGCACCTTAGCCCGCAAAATGGCTAGAGCATTGCGGGAGTCTATGGACATTCTCAGAGCTGAGAATCAAGTCGAGGAACAAGTAGCTGAGACATGGCCGTCATTCCTGAAACGGGAGTTTTTCCAGTCAAATCCAAGGAGCCACTGAAGGAAGATGAGTGGCTAGAACAGATAGTGAAGACGTCTGAGATGCTTGGCATCAAGGATGAACAACTGAGAGTGACCTTGGCATCCTTCTAACTGAAGGAGATGTGGGTCTGTGGTGGAAGTATGCGCGTGGTCGCATTGGGAGACCTGGGAGACTTTCGTTAGTGCCTTCTACGATAAGTTCGCCTCCCACTGTTCAGGAGAAATAGAGAGATCAGTTCTCCAAGCTTGTGCCGTTGAACACTCTGGTGGGGCGAGTTTGAAGCCACATTTATTAGCTTGTCAAGGTTTGCAGTAGAACTCGTGGCAACTGAAGAGCGCCGTTGTTTAGAGTTCGAGAAGAGATTAAGAACCGGGCTTATGTTCAAAGTGGTCAGGTCAATGATTAGAGACTATGGATTTGTGACATAAACGTTGCCAGTCGCTAACTTCCCTTTGCATTTGTGTTGATTGACATGCCTAGTTTTGATGTTATTTTGCATATGGACTAGTTGTCATCATATTGGGGTATCATAGATTGCTACCGTTAGAAGGTTACTGTATGTACCTTAAGCGATGATTGCTTTTATTCCTTGGGGACCGGGTTGATGATCCGCGTGGGCGGAGTGAGCTTAGTTTCGTTCTTGCCAACTTCTTGAGTAGAGAGTATGATGAAGTCCAAGTTGAGTTGGTAAGGGTGGTTCGTGAGTACCCGGACGTTTTTCCCAGGGATCTTACCAATTTACCACCTCATCGAGAGATCGAGTTCTCTATTGATTTAGTGCCTAGCACAGCACCGATTTCTATGGCACCATATAGATTTGCACCTGCTGAGTTAAGTGAGTTGAAGATTCAACTCCGAGAATTGTTAGATAAGGGTTTTATCTGCCCTAGTACTTCACCTTGGGGGGCACTGGCTCTCTTTGCCAAAAAGAAGGATGGTGCATTGCGACTGTGAAAGATTTGTGAAAGATTTCTCTAGATTAGTGTAGACGTCCCGAACGCCCCGGGAGGGATGAGTCCCGTTCTGTTCATTTGGGGTCACTACAGCTCAGGACTCTCAAATTGTCATGGTTCTAAGTCTGAACCAAAGAGTCCAAATCCGGCAAATCGTTTTGAGAAAACAGATTTTTGAAAGAAGTGCCAAACATGGAATGCTTTGCCAGATACAGAGTCGCCACCTAAATATTTTATTTTGGGGGAAATTTAGGAAACCATGACTCGTTTGCCTAAGGCCACGTGTCCGTCATCACCAAAGTTGCCTCGGCTCGGAACTTGGGTACGATTGGGGAAGGTCACTTCGTGAGCACCTCCGCTCGCCCGATCAAAGATCGGCCTCTACTAACCATGATATCCATTTTTGAAAACATTATGTGTTCTTATTCCGGTTATTAGCCTAGATTTACTATGTGATGCGCACAGCATACAAGTATAGACTAATCGCCTGAATTGGAACAAAACATTTCATGTTTGTTTTTGAAATATGGTTTGCTACTCGCAAGTAGGCTTAAAGATGCAGATTTTGCCACCCTCAGGTGGGCTTAAGAAAAGATGGTTTTGCTACTATCTAGTGGGCTTAAACTCACAGTTGATGATTTGTTCCAATCCAAATAACCCAACCTTCACCCACAGGCATTCAGGCAGTTATATCACATAAGCAAATAGCCTCATGGTAAGCACGCTGTCATGGCAGTCACTCACACGCATGCAAGGATGCTAAAGCATAAAACTTACCGAGTATTCCAACCAAAACAAAAGCTAATTAGAAATCCGTGCATGATCCTAATTATACAGAAATGCCTAATGCAACACATGCAAAAGTGCAACTATAGCAGGCTCGGCTATTCTAGACATGGCATATGAGATGCTACAGCTAACAGTTATTCAACTTGGAATTGAAAATACAATGCAGTTAGTATGATGCACGCGAGCCGGTGCATGCAAAACAGATGAATGAATGCAAACATGCTATCATACTGTATGCTAATTGAAACATGCCCTAATCTAACCATCATAAGCGAGTAAATAAAAGGGAAAAAGACATAGGGCTGGAAGACATACATCACACTCACCCACACTTATTACAATTATGCCTCGCACAGAGGGTCCAAAAGAATAATACAGTCCAAATATATAAAAATTCCTAATTATTACAAATTAACTAAGAAAAATAATAAACTGGCATGCAAGCCAGGGACTGCCTTGACTCTTCTTCAGATGATGGATGATGCATGTCTGGGCTGCCTTGCGCGAAAATCCACTGGGATGCCCCGATTAGCCTCTTTTTTGCCATTATTCTTGGAAAGCGCGCCAAGCTCCAGAAGGTTGCTAATTCTTGATTTGCTGCAACAGAGAGCAGGAAAGGGGCATAGCAATGTATTTTCACAGATGTATGCATGCCTCGATCCTCGTGCCACCAATCACGCATCTCAATGCATGATGGCTGAGGAGTCGAAATGTGCAACTTAATATAGAATGAATGCACATGAAAACTCAACTAAAACCTAACTCCATCATGGATAATCCGGAGTGTCGGTGACTGGGGAATTGAGACACGCTCCGTCACTCGGAGTACGAAACCTACCTCGTTTCCCGTGCTCGGGCTAACCCCTATCCCAAGCACGATGCAATATGCATGATATGCATGAAATGCAAATAAGATACAACCTAGCATACACAATGCTATGAAATGGCATACACGATGCACGAGGTGACATGGCATACACAATGCGCTAACATACAACCTAGCATACGCAATGCTATGAAATGAAATGACATACACAATGCACAATGGGCTTACACCAACATGGGTGGACCTCAGCCACACTCACATAGGAGGCCATAAGATGAAAATGAGACAACTCGGAATGCGTGCACACATGTACGCAAACTGAGGACCGAACCTAAGGCACGAAATGCCACTCTAACAAGACATGCAAGGCATGGAATATGGCATACAAGCATGCAAATTTCAGCACTAAAATATGACCCGAAACAGCCCCGAATCATGAACACATGGCACCCGATGCATGAAATGAAACCGAAATGCAAGATTAAGCACATGAAATGACTTGTAGCTACGTC
>NW_021025214.1:1171449-1206372 GCF_004153795.1 Camellia sinensis
ACAAAGCATGCATTATTTGATCATGACATGTGAAGACAGATTCAAGGCAGCCCCAAAACAAGCATGTTTACAGTTTTAAGTAGGGCCAAACAGCAAACACAAATAGGGCTAAACCGATATGCAAAAATGGCCCTAAATGTGAGATTATGAAGCAAGCCACAGCTTCTGGCCCCAAACAGCTGAGGGTCCTTCAACAATATTGAAGAGGGACCCAAAATATGACTTTTCACAGTTCTGAAAAGAGCCCAAAAACAAACACAGGTATGGCTAAGCTCTCATGCAAGAAATGGGCCCAAAGATGGCCAAAGAAGCAAGTGAAGGTTGCTGGCCTTAAACAGAAAGGGGCCCTTCAACAATGTTGAATAGAGGCCCAAAATATGGTATTTTACAGTTGATGGCCAGACCCAAAACAGTATGCAAGAATGCTCAAAATGCTATGCAAAATAGGGCCAAAAAGAGAGATATAACACAAAGTGTATAAAGGGTGCCTCAAACAATGAAGGACCCTTAATGAAACATGAAGACGGGGTCAAAATAATGCCATTTGTAGTTCGGACCAGAACCCAAAAACAGAAGCACAAGAGGCTAATAAATCATGCAAAAATATGGCCAAAAGAGAGATGTAAAGGCAAGTAATAAATGAAAGCCTCAAACAGTAATGAGCCCTTTAACAATGTTGAATAAGGGCTCAAAATAAGCCACTTTTCAGTTTATGACATGCCTGAAAACAGTCTACACGTAGGCCAAAAATACTACACAAGGAATATGCATACAAGAGGGATAATGAAGCAAGTGCAACAAGGAGGCCTCAAACAGTGAGAGGCCCTTAAACAAACATGAAAAATAGCTCAAAATAAGCTTAACTCCAGTTAGGGTCGGAGCCCAAAACAGCAAGAAAATATGACTTAGATAGGATGCAAAAATAAGCTTAAAAAGAGGAGAAGTGTTGCTCACCCTTGTAGACCAAACTTCAACACTTCTTGGCTTGAGAAAAGAGGCCTCCTTAGCTCTGGAAATCAGCTTCAAGCTGCTGCAATGGAGGTTGGAGGTATGGTGCTAGGTGGTGGTGTACAGAAGGGTGTTGGACTTGAGAGGTTTTGAGCTTGGGAGTATAGAGAAAGAGAGATACAAGACAAGGGCTTAGGGGGGGGATTTTGTAACCCTAAAATCAGAGCTGGAGCCCTTGTTATAAAGGCAAAAATGGGGGGGAAAGGGGGGAAAAATGGAGGGAAAACCAACCAAGTTTCCCTCCAAAAATGCACCCCCCGGATACACAATCTGGGGGGAAAGAGATGCATATTTGAGATGTACCTGTAGCAAGGAACATGGCCGGCCAGTTTTCTTGGGCTTAGGTGGCCGATCGGCCACCTCCTATGGCCGGCCGGCCAAGGGTCATTATTTTCTTATGACATGTGAAGACAGATTCAAGGCAGCCCCAAAAAAAGCATGTTTTCAGTTCTAAGCAAGGCCAAACAGCAAGCACAAATAGGGCAAAACTGGCATGCAAAAATGGCCCTAAATGTGAGATAAAGAAGCAAGTCACAACTGCTGGCCCCAAACAAGAGAGGGCCCTTAAACAATGTTTAAGAGGGACACAAAACATGGCATTTTTCAGTTTATGATAAAACCCAAAACAGTGCACAAGTATGCTCAAAATACTATGCAAAACAAGGCCAAAAAGAGAGCTATAACACAAAGTACAAAAAGGATGCCTCAAAAAGTAAAAGAACCTTAATGAAACATGAAGAGGGGGTAAAAATAAGGCCATTTATAGTTCGGACCAAAGCTCAAAAACAGAAGCATAAGAGGCTAACAAATCATGCAAAAATGGAGCCAAAAGAGAGATATAAAGGCAAGTGGCAAATGCAAGTCTCAAACAGTGATGAGCCCTTCAACAATGTTGAATAAGGGCTCAAAATGAGTAACTTTACAGTTTATGACATGCCTCAAAACAGTTTATACATAAGCCAAAAATACCACACAAGGAATAGGCATACAAGAGGGGTAATGAAGCAAGTGCAACAAGGAGGCCTCAAACAGTGAGAGGCCCTTAATGAAACATGAAAAATGGCTCAAAATAAGCCTAGTTCCTGTTAGGGTCGGAGCCCAAAACAGTAAGCAAGAATGGCTTAGATAGGATACAAAAATAAGCTAAAAAGAGAGAAAATGGTGCTTACCCTTGAAGACCAAACTTTAGGCAACTCTTGGCTTGAGTTTGGTGACTCTTTAGCTCTGGAAAACAACTTCAAACTGCTGCAATGGAGGTTGGAGGTATGGTGCTAGGTGGTGGTGAAGAAAAGGGTGTAGGAACTTGGAGGTTTTGGGCTTGGGAGTATAGAGAAAGAGAGATACAAGAAGGGAGCTTCAAGGGGAATTTTGGTAACCCTAATGACAGAGCTGGAGCCTCTGTTATATAGGCAAAAAGAGGGGGAAAATGGAGGGAAAACCAACCAAGTTTCCCTCCAAAAAGCAGCCCCCCGGATACAGAATCTAGGGGGAAAACAGATGCATATTTGCACTGTAGATGATGTAAGGAAACTGGACGGCCAGTTATCTAGGTTGCAGGTGGCCGGCCGGCTACTTCCCATGGCCGGCCAGCCAAGGGTCAAAAGGGTCAAGTGTGATTAATGGCCGGCCACCACAGTAGAGAGAAGACTGCCTTCACCACGCCATGGGGAACCTACTATTATAGGGTGATGCCGTTCGGTCTGAAGAATGCTGGGGCTACTTATCAACAGGTTGCAACCACGATATTGTATAATATGATCCACAAAGAGGTTGAGGTGTATATGGACGACATGATTGTCAAGTCCAAGGAAAGAGAAGGCCGGTTCAAGAAAATGGCCCAAGGGTGTTCAACATTGGCTTTGAAATGAGAAAAATCGGGCGACAGAGGGCGATGAAGGGATAAAGCTGGCTGACAGAACAATTACTGGCCTCCCACCCCTCTATGGCCTTCTTACCAATGAAACAAAAGTCCTTGCCGAAAATGAACTCAAACCGATGCAGAATGAAGGTTCGGGGGCCGAAACGCGCAGCTCGAGGCCCCGAAAACTGACTGTTAGGCACCGGGAGTGATGTTCGACCACGAAGTCAGTTTCCTGGGCCACAGTGTCCCTCAAAAGGGAGCAAATAAGAAGTATGCCAAAAATCGGGGCAAACGGAGATGGTTAAGCAGTCCCGAACCGAGGCACACGGCCAACGATTCTGAAAAATCGGGAACCGGACTCCAAACAGGCAGAATGGCCTACAACCACGAAACGTAGCCTATGGCCACTGAGAGATGGTCTACGAGACCTCTCCCTCCTTGCGGGAAGAGAAACAGAGAAAACCGAGCCTGGTTCGCAAACCGAGGTAAGGCATGAAAAGAGTCTGAAAGTTCGAAGGCAAGGCTCGCAGCCAAGACTCCACGACTTCCGAACGAGCACAATATGCAACATCACCAAGCGCTCAATCGGTGACGTCTGAGTCTTAAGGTCGGTCAAAAATGGGGTGTCTACAATTAGCTTCACCGTTAACTAGACTGATGAGAAAGGGAGTTAAGTTTGTGTGGAGTGAGACTTGTGAGAAGTCATTCCAAGAGCTTAAGGTTAGACTTACCACCGCTCTAGTATTGATTATTCTGGAGAGGGGTTTGGGCTATTCAGTGTATTGTGATGCCTCACGGGAAGGTTTGGGTTGTGTTTTGATGCAAGAGGGTAAGGTAGTGGCCTATGGCTCGCTGTAGTTGAAAACATATGAAAGGAACTACCCTACTCATGACCTAGAATTAGCGGGAGTGATCTTTGCCTTAAAGATTTGGAGGCACTATCTATATGCCGAGAAGTTTGAGGTGTTTTCTAATCATAAGAGTCTAAAACATCTATTTACACAGAAAGATTTGAACCCGAGGCAGAGGAGGTGGATAGAGTTCATAGAGGATTATGATTTTGAGTTACATTATCATCTAGGGAAGGCCAATGTTGTGACCGATGCCTTGAGTAGAAAATCCATTAGCAGTGCGGTTTGTATTGCTATCCGGGAATGGGAGATGTTGGGTGCCATTGGTGAGTTTGAATTGCATCATGGCTAGTCTGTTGAGTCTATGGCCTTGTTTTTAGTAGCTGCACAACCTACACTTGTGAACCGAGTGATAGAAGCACAGAGGGGTGACCTTGAAGTGGAATCCCTCCGGGAGAAGATCTCCAGTGGGAAGGTAAAGAGAAGCTTGAATGTATACTCAGACTTGAGTGTTATTTACATTGATTGCCTTGTCATACCGGAGTCTTGCCAGTAAAAAGTACTTCAAGAGTTTCATCATTCACGCCTTGCGGTGCATCCGGAAGGCACAAAGATGTATCACGACTTTAGCCGCTAGTTTTGGTGAAGGGGAATGAAAAAGGATATGGCTGTGTTTGTGTCAAGGTGACTTACTTGTCAACAAGTGAAGGCCGAACATTAGAGGCCAGCGGGTTTGTTACAACCCTTGGCTATAGCCGAGTAGAAGTGGGAGCATGTCACGATGAATTTTTTTGTGGGCCTTCCAAGAACTCAATGGGGTAGTGATGCAATTTGGGTGGTAGTTGACCGTGACCAAGTCGACGGACTTTATACCTATGCATGTGAGTGACTCGGTAGTTCATCATGCCGACGATTATGTCAAATAAAAATCCACATTTCACGGCTCAGTTATGGCAGAGCCTACAGAGTGCCTTGGGCATGAGGTTGACTTTAGTACGGCATATCATCCTCAGACTGATAGGCAGTTCGAGCTTACTATTTAGATCCTTGAGGATATGCTTCGAGATTGTGTTCTTGACTTTAATGGGTCGTTGTAGACGTCCCCAAACGTCCCGGGAGGGAAATCCCCCGTTTGGTTCGTATGGGCTCACTACAGTTCAGGACTCAAAGTCACAGTCCTGTAT
Organism: Camellia sinensis; assembly: GCF_004153795.1. Taxonomy (NCBI): domain Eukaryota; kingdom Viridiplantae; phylum Streptophyta; class Magnoliopsida; order Ericales; family Theaceae; genus Camellia; species Camellia sinensis. Next base: position 1,176,354 of record NW_021025214.1, read on the forward strand.
CTAATCTCACAGAGTGCAATGCAAGACCAATGAATCATCAAAGAGTCCAAATCAGGCAAATCGTTTTTGAAAACAGATTTCTTGAAAGAAGTGCCAAACATGGACTGCTTTGCCAAATACATAACCACCACCTAAATATTTTATTTTGGGGGAATTTAGAAAACCCTGACTTATGCCTAAGACCACGTGTCTGTCATCACCAAAGCTGCCTCGGCTCAAGAACTTGGGTACGATTAGTGAAGGTCACTTTGTGAGCACTCCCGCTCGCCCGATCAAAGATCGGCATCTACTAACCATGATATCGAGTTTTGAAAACATTATGTGCTCTTATTCCGGTTATTTAGCCTAGAATTACTATGTGATGCGCACAACATACAAGTATAGACTGGATCGCCTGAATTGGAACAAAACATTTCATGTTTGTTTATTTGAAAGATGGTTTGATGGTGCTACTCGCAAGTAGGCTAAGACATGGATTAGCCACCCTCAGGTGGGCTTTAAAAAACATGATTTTGCCACTATCTAGTGGGCTTAAAACTCACAGTCAATGCATTATTCCAATTCAGATAACCCAACCTTCACCCACAGACATTCAGGCAGATATATCACATAAGCACATAGCCTCATGGTAAGCATGCTATCATGGCAGTCACTCAGCATTCAGGCAGTTATATCACATAAGCATATAGCCTCATGGTAAGCATGCTATCATGGCAGTCACTCACACACATGCAAGGATGCTAAAGCATAAACACTTACCGAGTACTCCAAGCCAAAACAAAAGCTATGTTAGAAATCCATGCATGATCCTAACTATACAAAAATGCCTAATGCAACACATGCAAAATGCAACTACAATAGGCTCGGCTATCCTAAGAATGACATATGAGATGCTACAGCTAACACGTATTCAACTTGGAATTGAAATACAAATGCAGTTAGTATGATGCGCCGAGCCCGGTGCATGCAAGACAGATGAATGAATGTAGATATGCTATCATACTGTATGCTAATTGAAACATGCCCTAATCTAACCATCATAAGCTGGTAAATAAAAGGGAGAAAGATGTGGGGTTGGAAGACATATATCACACACACGCACACTTATTACAACATTGCCCTCTCTCGGAGGGTCCGAATAAATAATACAGTCTAAATGAATAATTGAATATTACAAAACCCTAATTAATTAACAAATTAACTAGAAAAGCTGATAAATTATAATGCAAGCTATGGACCGCCTCAGCTCTGCTCCGAATGATGAAAGATGCATGCATGCTCGAGTCGCCTCGTCGGGAAATTCCTCACGATGCCCCGATTTGCCTCTGTTTGCAATTAATCCTGGAATGCTGTGCAAAGCTCTAGAAGGCTGCTAATTTCTGCTTTGCTGCAACAGAGAGCAAGAAAGGGGCATGGCAAAGTATTTTCACATATGTATGCACACCTCGATCCTCATGCCACCAATCACGCATCTCGACACATGATGGCCGAGGAGTCGAATTGCACGACTCGATGTGAAATGAATGCACATGAAAGCAAAACATGACCTAAACTCCATCATGGGTAATCTGGAGTGTTGGCAACTGGGAATTGAGACACGTTTCGTCACTTCGAGTACAAAACGTCCCTGGTTTCCCGTGTTTGGGCAAACTCCTATCCCAAACACAATGCAATGAGATGGCATACACAATGCGACTAACATGTAACCTAGCATACGCAATGCAATGGACTAAAATGGCATACTGTAAGAAGCCCGCGGAGGGACCTCGCTACAGCTCGGACTCGACTTTGTAGTCACGGTTCTAAATCTGAACCAAAGAGTCCAAATCCGGCAAATCGTTTTTAGAAAACTGATTTTTGAAAGAAGTGCCAAACATGGACTGCTTTGCCAGATACAGAGTTCAGTGGCCATACGATGAAAATGAGACAATCAAAATACATGCAGACGTGCACGAATGCAAAGGACGGATCCTAAGGCATCAAATGCCACTCTACCAAAGCATGGCAAGAGATGAAGTATGGCATACAAACACACATGACACAGCTCTAAAATGGCATAAAAAATGATCCCGAAACATGCGAATATGTCACACAATGCATGCTAGATGGCTCGGGTACCAAAACTAGTGAAACGGGTTACACTAGAGGTGCACAAAGCAATGCACCAATGGAAAAACCAACCCCAAACAGACCCTAGGCAGGTCTGAAACAGTGGGGAAATAGTCTGAAATGATGGCTCGGAATGCAAAGAAATAGAGCTCATTCAATGGTCAGTAAATGACGCATACAAGCCCGACTCTCAATCGCATTTAAAGAGTACAAAACATGGGACTATGGCATTCACATAAGCTTTGAAATATGATGTATAATGGCCCCAAAACAAGAAAACATCTCAGTATATGCATGTAGTGGACCTCAAAACTCAAAGCTAAGCATGGACATTGAACTACAAGCATGCAAAACAAGCATCATTCGACCATGAGACCCAAAAACAGAGCTAAGGCAGTCCAAAATATGCACAAAATCAGTTTAAGGCATGGCCAAAAAGTGCTAAAATCAAGGGTCAACAAAGCATGCAAAGAAACCTAGTGAACCATGAGTTGTACTACAACTATATGAAGCATATGAGAGCTCACAAAACCAGCCAAAAACAGAAGTATGCATGTCAAAATATGCCCAAAAACCCACTGAAACTCAGTCAATGCATGTAAGAATGATAGGCTCCTTTGGAAGGCCATGCAACGGGTTATTCTACACATGTATGATGGACACACAAAATGGAAAAACCACCTTTGGAAAGAGGTTATGAGGGTCCTAAAACCCACCAAAAAGGTCCTGAAATTAGTCTAGGAAGCATGCAAGTGAAAGCCCCTTTGAAAGGCCTTAAATAGGATTGTTCTACACAGGCATAATAGACACTTTATATGGAAAAATGGGCTCTGGATAGAGCCTATGCAGACCTTAAATCTCACCAAATAGGGCCTAAAATATGGCTTTGAAACATGCAAGTAGGAGCCCCTTTGGAAGGCCAACAAAGCTAGTAAACAAATCAAGGGGTGAGAGGGTCGCCCCTCTCTGATTTTAGGGCTCAAAAACACATGTTAGCCACGGAAAATCCGCTGGATTTTAGTGGCTAAAAGGCCAAACCAAGGCCAACACAAATGCTCTAACGCATAGCCCTAAACATGAGAAAATGAAGCATGCAAAGGGGAAGATGACCCCAAACAGAAAAAATGTCTTAAACAAACATGTTTGTAAGCTCAAAACGAAACTTTTTTCAGTTTGTGACAAAACCCAGAAATGCTTGCAAATAAGGCTAAAGAATGAAGCAAAATAAAGCTACAAAGAGGGAAATGGTGACTTACCCTTGTAGCACAGCAATGCAGCGAGCTCTAGACCAAGAAAGTGAGCCCTCAACCTCTGAAAAGCAGCTCCAAGGTACTTAGGATGGTAGTGGAGGTGTTATGCTTGGAGGTGTAGTGCAAATGGCCAAGAACCATGGAGCTATGGAGCTTTGATGTAGAGATATAGAGGGAGAGTATATGTATGCCTCAGTCAAAAAATGTTCAACCCTTGCAAATGGAGAGGAGAGCCTCTCTTATAGAAGAAGAGGTCCAAGGCTTCTTGGAGAAGCCTCAAGCAAAGGGACCATGCTTCTAAAAGAAGTTAAACCAAAAGAGTCAAGCTTCTTGAGGAAGCTAGACCTTAGAAGCTAAGCAAAAAGGGCCAAAGCTTCCTTAAGAAGACAAACAAAAGGGTTAAATCTCGGAGGATGGGGCAAATGCCTCCCAGCTAGCACAGCTTTATGCAACTCAAGAAGGCCAAATACGAGATGGCTGGCCGACCAGTTCAAGTAGTCGGCCGACCACTTTTCCTAGTCGGCTGACCAGGGGTTGAAAGGGTCAACAAGAAAAGGTGGTCGGCCATGCCAAAAAGGTGGCCTCCTAGATGAATGTAACACAATGTTGGTATGGGAGACCAGAAAATGTGGCTCAAAAGTGAGGAAAACCAAGGGGTCAAAAGGGTCAAGCACCAAAGGTGGTTGGCCATACCAAATAGGTGGCCTCCCAGATGAATGCAACACAATGGTGATATGGGAGACCAGAAATTATGGCCTAAAAGTGAGGGAGGCCACCTCTGTAACAAGAAAATCGGGTGGCGAAAAGAAAAGTGGTCTCTAAGAAGAAAAGGTGGTCTCCCACCATACTACCACCTTTCTAACAATGAAACTAGGGTCCATGCCAAAAATGAACACTAACCAATGCAAAACGAGGGATCGGGGGCCAAAACGCGCAGCCGAGGGCCCCGAAAACTGACTGTTAAGCGCCGAAAGTGGTGTGCGACCCCGAAGGTGGTCTCCCGGGCCACAGTGTCCCTCTAGGGAGAGGAAACAAGGTGTGTGCCAAAAACCAAAGAAACGGAGGTAGTTAAGCGGTCCAGAACCGAGGTGCGCGGCCGACGGCTCCGAAAACCAGAAACTGGTCTCCAAATAGGAAACGTGGTCTACGACCACGAAATGTAGCCTACGGCCACTAAGAGATGGTCTACGAGACCTCTCCCTCCCTTTGGGAAGAGAAAAACAGAGAAAATAGGACCTGGTTCGCAAACCGAGACAAAGCACAAAAGAGCCCCGAAGTTCGGAGGCAAGGCTCTCAGCCGAGACTCCGTGACTTCAGGATGAGCACAATATGCATCATCACCGAGCACTCAATCAGTGACGTCTAAGTCTTAAGGTCGGTCAAAAATGGGGTGTCTACAGTTGCCCCTCTTTGACAGAACTCGGAAGTCATAAGTGACGGCAGTGAATGTTAAAGCCCAGAGATGACCCATTTTTGAAAAGGCCGAAGACTTAGACAAACAGGCGAGATAAACAAAGATGTGCCCGCAGACAGGGAGCAAAATGATGGCTGACTGCCTAAGGTGGTGGCTAATAGGTCACCACAAGTTCCAAGCTTTAAACAATAAGGTTTTGGTCCAAAACAAAGCACAAAATGGACAAGCTTTAAAGGCTCAAAGGCAGGGCATTTGACCGAGGACTTCGAGCACTCAAAGCGAATATATGCAATTGTAATCATCGAGTGCACAAGCAATGGCGTCTAAGTCTTGAGGTTGGTCAAAAATGGGGTGTCTACAGTTGCCCCTCTTTGACAAAACTCGAAAGTCATGAAATGATGGAAGTGAATGTCAAAGCCTAGAGACGACCCATTTTTGAAAAGGTCGAAGACTTAGACAAACAAGCGAGATAAACAAAGATGTGCCCGCAGGCAGGGAGCAAAATGCAAAATGATATGCACCAAGCCGAATGTAACTCGGGATCATGCAATGCAGCAAGCTGTAATAAGGTAAATATTCACAATAGATGCAACAGTTTTAAGCAAGAATGCAAAGCAAAAACTACATTTCATGCAGTAAGAATGTAAGAGAATCATAATTCTCGCTACGTCTCATACGGAGAAGATACAATACCTGCGCGGCTCGTCTGGTCGCACTAGCTTCAAATGAACCATACATACAATATCGTGCCTGCAAAAGAGAGAAACTTAACAAGCATAACATAGTTAGCAACATATGTTCAATGTTATATCGAAACGTGGACAAACATGGTGCCGATGGGAAAGTGCATCGCAATGCGAGAGAAGCGCGCTTGACAACGCAAGTTAAGCATGGAGGTATGACAATACCGGTGAAACGTGCACCACAATGTAAGTGATGTTCATAATAATGCGAGTGGCATGCATAACAATGCTGGATAAGTGCGACTTTACGAGTATGTTTAAAACAAAAACATCGAGCAAAGAAATGCAAGCTTCGACAAGGACAACTCAAATCGCGACCTTCGGTTTACCTCTCGGAAGGGTCACAACGTATTCAAAAAAGATACACCTCGCTCTCGGTGAGTAACGATGAAACACGCATCGAAAGTTGGAGTTGAAGTTCCCGCGGAGGGATTTCGTGCTGAAAAGTGCACTTTCCTTGTACTTTCTCGAGTGTCGGGGACTCCGATCACCACCAAAATTTGCAAGGAGCTCAAAGAGGCAAGAGAGACCAGCTAGGAAGGCCACCGACCACCTTAGAGGGCCACCAACCAGGTTTGGCGAGAGGGGGTGGTCAGCCTACCAAAAAAGGTGGTCGGCTGACCACCTAGCCAAAAACAGGGGCAGTTTGGTACTTTTACATTCGGATCTTTAAATGCACTTGGCCAAAACACTTTTCCTCACAACTTCAGGTCTGAAATTAGCTCCTCCTCCTTCCTAGACCATTTTCCCTCTCAGATCTGCGCTCTATACGCGTTTTCCAATGCCCTACGCAAAGTTGTTTCGCGAAATCTTTCAGTTTTCTTCACTTTGGACCGATTAAAATTTGATTTCGGAGCTTCTTTCCCCATTTTCACTAGTTGAGGTAAGTTTGTCCCGATATTTGGAACATTTTCTCAGGAGTTGACTTTTGTTGACTTTTTCATTTCCCGAGAGTTGACTTTTGTTGGCTGTTTCCAGTTTTGGCTCATTTTGCTCATTTTTGCTCCTTTTTGCAAATTTCTTGAAATGGCAGGTCATTTTCCTCAAGGCGGAGGTCCTCCAGGTGTTGGGGGTGAGCCATACATCATGTCTTTACCCCCGAGGATTCGGCCATTCATTCCCGAGAGGTATGACCCTCCGACGCACATCCTTCCTTGGGCCGTTTTCTACCACTTCACCGACTTTGATGAGCGAGCACCTGTAGATCTCTTACTGCGGGAACCAGAGTCCCACCTCTCTTATCAGGTACGAGAGGTATGTACTGCACTTTTATATCTTCTGCAATGTATTCTGCATTTTCCATGCATTTCATGCTTTTGCTATGTATTTTTTGTCTGCTCGTTTTGAACGCGTTCACACACCATACTTCTGCTTATTCTAGCACACAGCTCATAGCACAGTATTTTGTAAAATTGACACGCAACTCAAGCACTCAAATTTCTGAACACACTTTGATGATGAACACACAACCCACTATTTGACGGCGAACACACAGTCCACTATTTTCTGAAATCTGAACATACAGCCCAAACTTGTTGATTATGAACGCGCAGCCCACTGTTTTTGAAGTCTAAACACACACCTCAAACACTTGATGTTGAACACACAGCTCGAACTTTGACATGAACACACAGCCTACTGTTTTGAGATTTGAACACGTAGCCTAAACTTTGATGTTGAACACATAGCTCACACTTTGATGATGAACACACAGCCCACTATTTGACGGCGAACACGCAACTCACTATTTTCTGAAATTTGAACACACAACCCAAACTTGTTGATTACGAACACGCAGCCCACTGTTTTTTGACGTCTGAACACACAACTCAAACACTTGATGTTGAACACATAGCTCGAACTTTGAGATGAACACACAACCCACTGTTTTGAAGCCTGAACACGCAGCTCAAACACTTGACTTTTTGAACGCACAGCCCAAATTTTGAGGTGAACACACAGCACACACAAGTTGAACACGCAGCCTAAACTGTTGTATTTCTGAACACACAGCCCATATTTTGAGGTGAACACACAACACACACTGGTTGACAGTTGAACACGCAGCCCAAACTATTGTGTTTCTGAACACGCAGCCCAAATTTTGAGGTGAGCACACAGCATACACTGGTTGGGAGTTGAACACGCAGCTCACTGCCTTTGAAGTCTGAACACGCAGCCCGAATTTTAGGTGAACACACAGCACACATTGGTTGAGAGTTGAACACGTAGCTCACTCTCTTTGAAATCTGAACATGCAGCTCACACTTTGATGACGAACACACAGCCCACTATTTGACACCTGAGCACACAGCTCAAACACTTGACTTTCTGAACACATACCTCATATACTTTATTTTGAACACGCAGCTCATGGCATTGTATCTGATTTAATTTGCACACAGCTCATATACTTTATTTTGAAACTGAATACATGTGTTCATTCTGAATGCAGGTATCTTCCCGTATTACACGAGGATATGGATCGATCATTGCCAGGGAGTGGTACATGAAGCTCCCAGAGGCCGTTCGTGATCTGGTTGACCAGGCAGGGTTCGGACCCTTCTGCACGGGGATATCCCGTTATCTAGCGAGCAAGACCCTGATGGGCGCCCTCGTAGAGAGATGGTGGGACACCACCAACTCCTTCCATTTCTCAACTACCGAGGAGATGACGATGACCCCGTTTGACTTTGCTGTGCTGACAGGCCTTGACGTAGGAGGCTGGCCGATCCCTTATGACGCGGACATGGGCGAGTGGGAGGCAGCCTGGATTTATTTGTTGGGAGCTCGCCCACCGGTTGACAGATCTTCCGACCGAGTCTGGTACACTTAGTTTTCCACACAGTTCAGGGAGACTGAGCCCGAGACTCCCGAGGAGATAGCACAGTACACTCGGGGATTTTTTATGTTCCTTTCCGGGACCACTCTGTTCTCCGATAGGGGGAACACCGTTGGACTTTATCTGCTGAGTGCTCTGGTAGACCTGTTACAGGTCAGCCAGTATGACTAGGGTGGCGCCAGCTTGGCTACCCTCTACTGCTACATGAGTGCGACCTCCCGCGGACGGGAGAACATAGTTGACGGCTATTGGAGAGCCTGGGAGGTACTTTCTGCCCTCTTGACTTACATTTCTGCTTTTCGTTATCTGTACATGGCACACACGGCACACTTTACATCCTGTACTTTGCATTCCGCTCTCAGCATTCTGCATTCTCTGTACATTCTGTATTCACATTCTGCACTCAGCTGTAGACACCCCATTTTTTACCGTCCTTAAGACTTCGGCGTTACTAATGGTTTACTTGGTGATAAAAGGTGTGTGCAGGGCAAAGATCCAGTTTCTTCAGCAAGGAGAGAGACAAGTCTCAAATTCACACCCCATTTTGGACCAAAGCTATTTTGGATGGTTTTTAGACCTTAAAACCGTCTCTTTCAAAACTTTTTTGAAATAAAGTTTCTGCGATGTTCCGAGGCTCGCATTTTGTCAAACGTTGCGCTTTTCGGTAAACCGAGCAGGGACAAAGTGGAAATGAATGAAAGAGAGATGAAATCTTTGAAAAATCTTTCAAAACACCTTGATTAGGGGTTTGGAGTTGAAGAAAAGAGGAAAGGAGAGGAGAAAACTAGTTTGGGAGAAGTTCGGCATGAATCCGGGTAAGAGAGAATCGAGCAGTTCTCGCTAAATCGAGCTTGTCTGTCTATACAAATGAAGTTAAGCTATGAGGCCACCACCGTTGGAAAGAAGACGTTCGGGGCTTCATTTTTTGTTCAAGAATCTCTTAAATCCAAGTCCGGGTGGGGGAGATATGATTGGTTGAAGTTGGGCATCATCCCGGTTGGACCGAAACTGAGCAACCTTCACCAAAACAAGCATAACTCTTTGCACAGTTCGAATTTTGATGCAAGGCTGGTGCCATTGGAAAGATTACTTCCGGGGATTCAATTGTGACACAATATTTACCTGAAACGGTGTTCATATAAAGAAGTTATGCCCGTTTGAAGTTGGACCTGTAAAGCAGATTTTTCCTGCCGACCGGCCAGAACAGATGGCCGACCGGCCAAATAGATTGCCGACCGGCTAGTTAAAGTAGCCGACCGACCAATTTTGCTAGCCGACGACCTTCCGGAGTATTCTACAGATTGAATAGATGCCAGCTGTGCCAGCTATTCTCCACTCAACCCACTGTCCGAGGGGCTACCTTTTGGGGGGAAAATTTGAATTCGTTTTCCCACCCTTTCCTTAGCCTCTCTCCCTCTATATTACCAGCCCTCCACCACCATTTTGAAGGGTTACAAAAACCAGCTGAGGCTTTGATACATACACCCTCTATATCTCTCTCCTTCAACCCTCCAAACCCTAAGGTTCTTGCACCCTTTGCATTACAACCCATAGAACCACACCTCTACACTCCATTCCAGCAACTTGGGGGCCATTTGAAGAGGTTAAGAGCTCAGAAACTTGGTCCAAGAGCTGCTGGTTTACTGTTCTACAAGGGTGAGTTCTCCTTTTCCCTTTTCTAGTCTTTTCTTGCTTTGTATCTAAGCCATACTTGCTAGCATTTTTGGGCTCCGACCCAAACTATAAATAGTCATATTTTGAGCCCCTTTTCATGTTTGATTAAGGGTCTTTCTCTGTTTGAGGCCAGTTGCTATCACTTGCTTCTTTATCTCTCTTTTAGGCCTTATTTTTGCATAGTATTTTAGGCCTATTTGTGAGCTGTTTTGGATCTTTCCATAAACTGTAAACTATCTTTTCTTGAGCCCCTCTTCAACATTGTTGAAGGGCTCTCCTTTGTTTGAGAACAGCAGTTGCCACTTGCCTCTTTACCCCCCTTTTAGGCCTTTTTCTTGCATGATAGTTTAGCCTCACTTTTACTAATTTTCGTGGCTTGATGTAAACTGTAAAGGGTCTTATTTTGAGTCCCTCTTCAACTTTGTTAAGGGGCTCATCACCATTTGGGGCCATGTGCTGTCCCTTTGCGTTTAATCTCTCTTTTAGGGCCATTTTTGCATGATAGATTAGCCCTATTTGCATTCATTTTTGGGACTTGTTATAAACTGAAAATATACATGTTTTGGGACTGTATTGCATCTTTCTTCATGCTTCATGATCAAATAATGCATGCTTTGTATAGCTATAGGCCAATGCGTATGCCTAGTTTTGTGTTTCGGGGCCATTTCATGCATTGGGTGCCATGTTTCCATGATTCGGGGCTGTTTTGTATCACATTTCAGTTCTGGAATTACATGTTTGTATACCATATTTCATGTCTTGCCATGCCTTGTTAGAGTTGCATACTATGCTTTAGGTTTGGTCCTCGGTTTGCGTGCATGCGTGCACGCATTTCGAGAGTCTCATTTTCATCTAATGGCCACTGATTTTGGCATGCTTGCGAGCTATCCATGTTAGTTTAAGTCCATCATCGCATGTTGTTGCATGCCATGTTTGCTTACATGTTTAGGTTGCGCGCCTAGTATACATTGCTCATTTGCATGTTCATGTTGCATACTTAGCCTCCATGCCTAGGTTGCATTTCATTGAGCATGCATCCCTTGCCTCTTGATCAACCATGATAGGGGTTGGGGCCCTTTGATGTGTTTTGTGCTTGCATTTCATTTGATATCAAAGTTGCAAAACTTGGCCTCTTAGGCCATCATGCATAATTGATGGCCTAAGGGTCGAGGGGCATACTCCCTTGAGTCATTACATGATTGCGAGAGTGGCCATGCATACATTGCTTTGAAAATTCCATGCCATACACTGCTTGCCCTCTGCTGCTGTCAATTCCAGGTTCTGCAGGAAGTTTTGGCCGGTCGGCTACATACAGTGCCAACCGGCCAGGAATCTGTGGCCGATCCCCAGAGGAGCAGGGCAGTGTTAATAGAGGCAACAATGCTATGGCAGCGAGTTTTCGGGCGAGATGGGTCAAGCATGCATCATTCACGCATTCTAAGGCAGGGCTGTGGTCCCCTTCCTTTTGCATTTAATTTGTTAATTAATTAGAAGTTCTGTAATAATTAATTTAGTATTATTTATTCGGACTGTAATATTTATTTGGACGCTCCGAGCGAGGGCAATTGTGTAATAAGTGTGCGTGAGTGTGTGTATGTCTTCCAATCCCACGTCTTTCTTCCTTTTTATTTACTAGCTTTCAATGGTTAGTCTAGGGCATGTTTCAATTAGCATACCTTATGCTATGCATGCATGCATCCACACATTTGTCTTACATGCACCAAGCTCGGCACATCATACTAACTGCACTGGTATTTCAATTCCAAGTTAAGTACTTGTTAAGTGCAGCATTTCACATGCCACGTGTAGATTAGCCGAGCTTGTCTAGATTGCATCCTTGCATGTGTTACATTAGCCATCTTGAAACATGAACTAGGATCATGCATATGATTACTAACTAGTTTCTATTCTGGCTTGGAGTACTAGGTGAGCTTTTATGCTTTAGCATACCGCACGCGTGTGAGTGTTGCTATAATTGCATGACTACCATGAGGCTAGCTGCTTATGTGATATAACTGCTTGAATGCCTGTGGATGGAGGTCGAATTGCTTAAATTGGGATAACGCATTAAAACTGTGAATTTTAAGCCCACTAGATAGTGGCAAAACCATCTTTTCTAAAAGCCCACTTGAGGGTGGCAAAACCTGCATTTTAGCCTACTTGCGAGTAGCAAACCATCTTCAAAACTAGCATGAAATGTTTCGTTCCAATTTAGGCGATTTGGTCTATACTTGTTTGCTGTGCGCATAACATAGTAATTCTAGGCTAATAACCAGAATAAGAACACATAACATTTTCAAAATCGGATATCACGGTTAGTAGAGGTCGATCTTTGATCAGGCGAGAGGGGGTGCTCATAGCTGACCTTCCCCAATCGTACCCAAGTTCCCGAGCCGAGGTAACTTTGGTGATGACAGACACGTGGCCTTGGCACCGAGTCAGGGGTTTCCTAAATTCCCCCATTAAAAAAAACATTTAGGTGGCGACTCTGTATCTGGCAAAGCAGTCCATGTTTGGCACTTCTTTTCAAAAATCTGTTTTTCTCAAAAATGATTTGCCGGATTTGGACTCTTTGGTTCAGATTAAGAACCGTGACAATTTGAGTCCGAACTGTAGTAGACCCGCAAAATGAACGGAACGGGACCTCATTCTCCCGGGGCATTCGCGGACGTCCACATCAGCATTCTATATTCTAATGGCTATTGCCCTGTTTTCCGCAGCTATGGGTTTTCGCGTACTTTCCGACGCTAGCCCCGGAGCTTGAGGTGGAGGTGCCTCTCATGATTCCTTACTTTGAGGGCCAGTACCGGCCGAGGGCTCGGGAGACCCTGCCCTACCTGCGACAGTATTTTGACACGGTGCGGGCGACCGAGGTACTTTAGAACTCTCAGTTCTTCATGTTTTCATCTTTGAATCATCTTGCACATTTACGATTTCTAATCGGCTTATGCATTGGTCATCTGCAGATCACATGGCAGCCCTGGGCGCCCCTGGGTGGAGATACCCGCTTTCAATTTGCTGGAGGATGGGCCGCTTCTCGGTACCGGATCCTATTTGAGGGGCCCGTTGGTAGGGCTTTGTTTCTGGGGGACCGTTTCATGCGCCAGACTATGGGCTTTCCCAGGCAGAGTGTCCCTACAGCACCTTCAGACGATATGCGGTCTACTGAGAGACTCACTCTCCAGGAGGTTGATATGGCTATGTTGGGCACTGATGTGGCTCTGCATACGGAGGACAGGGAGTATGCGACTTATCGCCATACATACTTGATGCCCCCTTTGAAAGGTGTCCGCACTCCCACGAGGAGGCCGGCTGGCATGCCATCGTCGAGCCGGGCTCGGGCTGCAGATATTCCTTCGACCAGCAGGGCCGGCACATCGAGAGGTGGGGCTGGACTGGTCCCCCCAATTCCCCCGACTTATCATCACGCCGGATGGCCAGATATCCCGACTGAGTTGACAGGATGGCGATACGGGACTTCTTACCCGATTCCATTGGAACCTCCGCTGCCTGGTCACTGATATGTCAGAGATCCTGACTCGCCACTGGTATGCTTTACAGTTTTTTATTTACCACTCAAATATTTAGACATTCATTCATTTACTAATAACTTGCACTTGCATCTGCAACCTCCCATGGAGTACATGGATGGGATGCTCGGATTGGTGGCCTCGCTCGAGGGCATGGTTCTGCGGAGAGAGACACAGTTATCCATCATCGGTGTCCCGGTACTCTTTAATTTTCTTGCATTTATCATACTTCTGATGACATACTGAACTTGAACATTTCACTGTATTGATTGACTGTATGTGTAGAGCACATCTGACACACACCACATTCATGTACTATATCTGTATGCATCCACTCCATGTAGTTTTCTTGCATCTGCATCTGATATACATACTGGCTAATGTACTCAAATTGTCCTCTTCCTTTTCAGATGCCTCCGCTACATACTAGGCCACAGGCCGGGCCATCTAGGCCTTCTCGGGGAGCTAGGAGAGGGGACTCGTCTCGCAGACGAGACAGGCGCAAAGCACCTGTCATAGAGGAGGAGTCCAGTGAGGAGGAGGAGTCTGCGCATCCTTAGTCAGAGACATCTGCAGGCAGAGAGGATGACTCTGAGTCTGGTTCTGAGGGTGGAGGTGATGCCGAGGAGGGTTCTGAGGACAGCAGCTCCGATTTAGATGGTGGTGCTGGTGGAGATGGTGCAGGGACTTCTCAGCCAAAGAGGACGAAGAGGGCCTCTTATTCTTGCACTTGAGAGCACTGATGCAGATGTTCCTGCTTTACTTGCTTTTTTTACTAGTAGTTGTAGCACATTATACATTCTTAGGCAGTTTTATTTTCTGTAAAACTTGTACCCTTGTTGTAAAATGTTGTAACAAAGGAAGCATGATGGAATGAAACAACTTTTGTTCAAAAAGTGTTGTATTTTATGTTCTTAGCATCGTATCGCATCGCATCATTTTGCACAAAAATGAGATTGAATGAAAATTTGAGCATCAAAAATTTGCCAAGTCAGGTAGTGAAACGACACAACAAACAAAACAACTTATCTTACTAAGAAACAACGAGACCTTAGCAAGCTTACAACTCGATAAGCAAATCTCGGAAATGTTGATAAACAAAGAACAACAATTTCAATGGACAAAACTCGACAACTCGATAAAACTTAACAACTCGACTTGATAAGCAAAACTCAACAACAACTCGATAAACAAAACTCAACAACAACTCAATAAACAGAGCTCAACAACAACTCAATAAACAGGCATATCTCGGACGATCGGAGTGACGGAACGCATCCGAAATAGAGGAAAACTTGCATCTTCAACACTCCCAATACATGGAAATGCTAGGAACTTTCTTCTAGAGACTAGGATAAGACCAAAGCCACACTTCTCTCCATGGCCGAGCACCTAAGGAAGCTGGCCGACCAGCTTTTTCCATTGGAGACCAAGGGGTGGTCAGCCTACCAGAAAAGGTGGTCGGCCGACCACCTGGTTTGGCAACCACCAGTTTTTCGACACGTGTCCCCTAAACAGTGCCTTATCCTCTTTAAAAGTTCCAACCTTATGGTTCATTCATTTCTTCTCAGTTTTGCATCAAAATGGAGGCGTTCCTCATCCAAAATCTCACAGCTTGGATTGCTTCTCTGGATGGCTCGGAAAAGTTGAACTTCCAGGGCTTCGGCTTGAATGCACTATTCACGTTGGGCCATACTCCGCTTCCTTTCCTCCATGCCGCGACAAGGTTTTGGAATCCGGTAACACACGTTTTTAGCTTTAGCGGGCAAGAGATGTGTCTTACTTTTGAAGATTTCCAAGCTTTGATGGAGTCTGAGCACAACGAGGAAATCTTGCCTCAACTCCGATTCGGCCACGTCCAAGCCTTAGGACAAATGCGCGGCCTCACTTTGCATGACGCTCAATCATTGATTCACGATGGGGAGCTAGACATCCCAAGCTTGGTTCGCTGGTTTTCTAATGCTAGTGACCGCGGTGACCATCATTGGCAGGGCTATCGGCGACACGCGCTTTGCCTATGCTTGCTATCTCATTTCTTGCTTGCCTCGGGCTCTGATGGATTCAGTGTCCAGTTGATCAAGGTTAGCCAAGGTTTGAAGGAGGGCAAGTGTTGCATTGCCATGACATTAGTTGAGACATTGATAGGCTTAGACGCTTTTCATCGCCAGGAGATGGCTAGGCTTGCGGGGAGCCCACTACTATTGCAGGTAATGTTTCCTACCCAATCTCACATATGTATTGCTCACATCACTCGGCCCTCAGGCTCTACTTTTCTCACAAAACCCTTTTCTTACCTTTCTCTCATCGTACACCTCTATATTCTTTATTCTCTCATTTTTTCATCTCTCCCCAGGTGTGGTTGATGGACAAGTTACAGATTGTGGAATCTTGCCCAGCATACTCAGCTCGTGGCTACTTTTTCCGACAACGCCTGGTCGATGCCCTCGATGAGGGGTGGTGGTACAACTGGATGTGAGTTTGTCTGCAAACCGCATAGCTTGGCGCTGCTCTTGGCTCAATCTGCCGGCAATGAGTTACAACATGACCCGTCAACCTGGGATTCAATTGATTGGCATGACACGCTGTGTCTTCTATTTTCCCTTCCGGTTCCTGTGCCAGTTCGGACATGATCAGACTTGCTCGCCAGAGGGGATAGAGTACCTTGCTGCATTCCCAGCCTGAGGCGCACAGCTTGCCCGGTATGCCACAGCATGGAGGACTAGAGAGCTCCTGGCCCCCGCTCCCACTTTCAGTTGCACTTTGTCCGATGAGTGCGTGGATTGGCTCAATGAGGAGGCACAGGTTGGGCCCAGCTTGGCATCAGATGCTCCGTCCAGCTCTGGGAGGGGACACAGAGATACTTGATTCAACTATGCCTTGCTTATTTAGCATTTTCAAGTTTTCATTATGAATGTACTAAAATAAGCAACCTCGATTGTAATGCAAGAGCAAGAGAATTCTATTTTGAAATCAATGAAATTGAAAGTTATGGTACTGAAAATTTTCCACTTTTGGTCCAAAAATGGTCTTAGTCGTAAAAAGATTGATTTGAACAAAGTCAACTTTCATTAAAAATTTTCCGCTTTGGTCCAAAAATGGTCTAAGTTGTAAAATGATTAATTTTGAACAAAGTCAACTTTTATTAAAAATTTTCAAAACCATTTTCGATATGGATCAGAACTGGACACGCCTGAAATCTGTCACTGAGATGCACAACCTCGGATCCTAGCAACTGGATAGTTGCCCCTAGTCTGAATAGTACCGCAGCACTACACAGCAACGGAAAGTTGCCCTTAGTCTGAAAAGCACTGCACCAGAGATCATAACCGAACTCTTGAATGCTGAATAGACAAAGATGGCTGGGATGATCAAATGGACAAAGTTGATCGGGGAAAAGTTTATGGTTGAACTTCAAGATGAAGTTGCCTACGTATCCCAAAGATGGGAATCAAGCCTTACGTAGTTCAGGCTCGGGTTCACTCGAGTATTTTCACTCTCCTTTTGCGCTCTAACTTTTGCCAAGGCCGCCCTTTGCGGGTTTTCAACCTTGCGAGCTCAGTTTTTATATTTTCTAATTTTTTGTGCTCTGATTTTGCCTGCCCTCTCAGGTTTTCGGCCTAGCGAGCCTCTCAGGGGTAATATTTTTTCAACTTGTCTATGTTGATCGGCTGTGAGAACTCTAGGCCACCTAGGTCCATCAGAACCACAGCTCCACCTGACTAGATAGACTTTATGATGTAAGGGCCAGTCCAATTGGGTCTGAACTTGCCCCTAGGGTCGTGGATGGGAGCTCGGTTGTCCTTGAGCACCAAATCTCCTTCTTTGAGATTCCTGGACTTAACCTTCTTGTTGAAAGCCCGGGCAATTCTGCGTTGATAGCCTTGGATGTGGTACAGTGCTTTCAGTCTTCTTTCATCAAAGAGTCTAGACACCCCATTTTTGACCGTCCTCAAGACTTGGACGTCACCATTGGAACACTTGGTGATTACCCTTGTTTGTGTTCGTCTTGAGTTCCCGGAGGTCTCGGTTGTGCGCCTTGCCTCAGGATCTCTTGACTCGACCATGTTGTGTCTGGTTTTACACCAAACACTTGGTTTTGCCTTGAAGGGGCAGGGAATGCCTTGTGAGGCATCCCCACACATCATCGGCCATGGCTTGAGGCCACCGGCCAGTGATTTTATGACATCGGCAATGTATATTGCCGGTCGGCACTCTTTGTTGCCGGTCAGCCATTTATTTTGCCAAAATGACAATTTTGAATGGCCGATCACTGTTCATCTACTTTTAGTAGATATTTTGTGCCAGCTGTGATAGCTGGCACCCACTCTGCTCCCCTCTTGGATGGCTTGTTTTGGAAGCCTTACAAGAGGGAGTTGCCTATAAGAAGAGGGCCCCTCTCTTGGAATGAGGGTTAGAAAAATTGTGAGAGAAGTTCTGGTTCTAGGTTTAGGGTTTTGTATCTATCCTATATCTATACCTCTCATTCTCTTATATTTTGTGTGTTTAAGCCTTAGTTTTGTACACAAATACACACTGCCACACCTTTCCTTGGAGATGAGGCCCTTGAGGGTTGTTTTTAGAGTTTTGAAGTTGATTTCAACCTCAAGAAGCTGCTGGAGCTCCATTGTTGAAGAGGGTCTACAAGGGTAAGACGTTTGTCCCTTTTTACCCCTTTTTTGCATAGCTTTTTAGCCTATCTTGCATCTGTTTTTGAGCTTAGTGTACAACATAAAAAAGTTCTATTTTTAGGCCCTCTAAATAGTTTTTTAAGGTTGCTTCAAGCTTTGGGGTTGTTTGACCCCTCTTAAGCCTTGTAAGGCTCCATTTTATGCCATTTTGGGAGAGCTCCGAGACCTTGGTGTTTGGGCCTCCTCACCACTGAAATCTTGAGGGATTTCAGAGGTGAGGATGGTGCCTTGAGGTCCCAAGAAGGAGAGGGCCACCCCCTCTCCTTGTTGTCCTTGAAAAGGACCATTTTTAGCCTCTTGAGGGAGCATCTAGCTAAGCTTCATGTTGACCAAGCCTTGGCTGTTTTTTGTGCCTATTATATCATAATATGCCTCAAAATGACCATTTTTGCCTCTTGAGGGAGCGCCTAGCTTAGGCTCTTGTTGACCATGCCTTAGCTGTTATTTATGCTTATTTTTCCATGAAATAGCATTGTTTTAAGTTGGTTTTGGTACACCATGCTTGCTTAGCATACATGCCTTGTAATGCCATTTTGTTGCCTTAACATGCCTTAGGTTGTAAACCATTGTTCTAGCATGTTTTAGGCTTGGCTTCGTGAAGCTTTCATGTTTATTTTGCCATGTTTAAGGTCTGTCCTTAGTTGTTCGGGTCGACTTTAGCATGCATTGCATAGCCTCTTTGCATTCTAGCTTGTAGGCTTCAAGTATGTGAGTGTATAACATGCATTACTTGCTTTGATTTAGTGCGTTGGGACCATTTTCCATGTCATTTCAGTCCACTTGACATGCTTATATGCTTGCATTTAATCCTCCTCCAATATGTTTAAAGGTTGTTACCTTATGCCCCTTGTTTAGGCCTCGGAATATGCTTGCACTTTTTAGACCACTTAGATGCCATCTAAGTACATCCTTAGCTTTGTTTAGGTCTGCATTAGACCTATTTTAAGTCCCTTTGGCCTTGTGAGGCGTGGTTGACCTAGCCTTGGTTTACCTCCCCTTTGGCTTGCCTTAAATCTTGGACCATTGTTGCATGTTTAGCTTGCCTTGTTTAGTTGGTTTGGCACCATCCTTAACATGATTTTCAGAGCTTGGTATGTATGCCATATGTCCATGTTTATCTTCTTTTAAGTGTGCTTAAAAGTTGTCTCTTCAATGCTTAAGTGTTGGTCCATTTGCATGCATGTTTGTATGTGTATTTGCCCCTCATTCCATAGCATTTTGGCCACTGTTTTAGGTTAGTTTGAGGGCTGCCTAAATTAGTCTAAGTCCATTCTTGCATGTTGTGACATGCTTACCTTGTGTGTTGATTGCATGCTTGGCCTATCGCGTGTCGTGGCATGTTTAAGTGACTTTGCATTTGGCATGCATTTCTCTTAGTTGGAATTCCCTAACATGTTGCATGTTTTGCATACTTACATGCTTGAGTAACTAGCATAGTTGTCACATGGCTTGTATGCTTGTTTGCATTACCATGTTGCATGCCTAGTTAACATGCTTAGGATTGCATTGCATAGGCGTGCATGCTTCACCTCTTGATCAAGCCATGATAGAGGTTGAAATCCCCCTTGGTTTGTTTATGTGCATTGCGTCTTATTTGAAATTGAAATGCACACTTGATGCTTTAGGCCATCACGCATTGAAATGCGCGATTGATGGTCCGAGAACCAAGGACCATGTCCCTCTGAGTCATAAACATGATAAGGGATATGGTTGGTGCATACATTGCTTGAATTGCATTACCATTCAAAGCCCTGTCCTCTGCTGCTGTCAAACAGATTCTGCAGGAACTTTTTGCCAATCGACTGAATAGAGTGCCGACCGACAATCTATCGATGGCCGATAGCTTCATTTGTGGCCGATGACCACCAAATCACAGCCGATGATAATTCCCTCCAGCCGGTGGCATTCCCCAACATCCAGTGAGCACATCCTGAGACTTTGGCAGTCTTCAGAGAAACAGAGCAGGGAAAACAGAGGCAGCTTGTGCATGGCAGTGGACTTCCGAGCAAGACCCGAGCAAGCGTGCATTGAGCCCTCTTCCCGAGGCCCTTTTTCTTGCTTTCTTAAATTATTTAATTTGTTTAAATAATTTAGTTGGTCTGTAATAATTAATTAGCTAGGATAGTTAATTTATTATTCGAATTGTAATATTCTTTTGGTCCCTCCGAGCGAGGGCGAATTTGTAATAAGTGTAGGTGAGTGTGTGCATGTCTTCCAACCCCCACTTCTTTCTCCCTTTTACTTACCTGCTTTGATGGTTAGTAATAGGTCATGTTTAATTTAGCATACCTCATGCTATGCATGCGTGCATCATTCATCAGTATTGAATGCACCGGGCTCGGCGCATCATGCTAACTACATTAGTATTTCAAATCTAACTTGAATACATGCTACTTGTGCATTTTCACATGTCATTCATAGACTAGCCGAGCCTACTCTAGTGACATTATGTATGCGTTGCATTAGACATTTAAACATGGACTTGGATCATGCATTGATTGCTAATGAGTTCTTTGTTTTGGCACGGAGTACGATGTAAGTATTTATGCTTTAGCATCCTTGCATGCGTGTGAGCATTGCCATGATAGCATGATTACCATAAGGCTAGCTGCTTATGTGATATAACTGCTTGAATGCCTGTGGGTGAAGGTTGGATTGTCTGAGTTGGAATAGCTCATTGAAATCCGTGTTTTAGCCTACTTGCGAGTAGCAAATTCCAAAACATTTTTCCAAAACAAAAGGATATGCAATGATTATTCCCAAATTAGGCAATCTAGTCTATACTTTTGTGCTGTGCACATAACATAGTAATTCTAGGCTAATTGTCGGGATAAGAACACATAATGTTTTCAAAAACGGATATCACGGTTAGTAGAAGCCGATCTTCGGATCGGGCGAGAGGGGGTGCTCATAGCTGACCTTCCCCGATCGTACCCAAGCTCCCGAGCCGAGGCAACTTTGGTGATGACGGACACGTGGCCTTTGGCACCGAGTCAGGATTTCCTAAATTCCCCCATAAAAAATATTTAGGTGGCGACTCTGTATCTAGCAAAGCAGTCCATGTTTGGCACTTCTTTTTAAAAATCTGTTTTCTCAAAACGATTTGCCGGATTTGGACTCTTTGGTTCAGATTAAGAACCGTGACACAAATCGAGTCCGAACTGTAGCGCGAGGGCCTCACGTGGGCGCGTCTACACAATTCTACATTGATAACCTTGAACATGGTATAGTGCTTTCAGTTTTCTCTCATCAAAGAGCATGAGTTCTTCAAATCTGCTTTGCTGCCAATCTGCTTCGGCTATTTGACACTCAGTCAAAACTCGTAAAGACGGAACTTCAATATCAATAGGTAGAACGGCCTCCATCCCATAAACTAATGAATACGGAGTCACCCCCGTAGAAGTTCGAATTGACGTCCGATAACCCCACAGAGCAAATGGTAGCTTATCTGGCCAATCCTAGTAGGTTTCCACCATCTTCTGCAATATGTGCTTGATGTTCTTGTTGGCGGCCTCAACCGGTCCATTGGTTTGCGGCCGGTATGTGGATGACTTATGGAAAGCCACGTTGTATTTCTCCAACAAGTCAATCACTTCCTTCTTGAAGTGGGAACCATTATCTGAAATTACCTCGTTTGGGACCCCATAATGACAGATGATGTTGTTTCTGATAAACTTTGCAACGTGCAACGCCTTCAACACCGCATAGGATTAGGCCTCAACTCACGTCGTGAAATAATCTATCGCGACTAGGATGAACTCATGCCCATTCGACCCCTTCGGAGTAACAGCCCTGATCACATCGATTCCCCAAACTGAAAATGGCCATGGCGAAGTCATATTGTACACCTTCGATGGCAGAATGTTCATACGGTTTACATGGATCTGACACTTGTCGCATCGCCGAACAAAACCGATATAATCCTCCTCCATGGTGGACCAATAATAACCTTGTCTGGGGATCTTCCGCGCTAGCATTACCCCGTTCATATGCGCACCGCATTCCCCTCCATGGATGGCCTCCATCAGGCGTTTTGGTTCTTCAGTTTCAACGCACAGCTTATGCATTCCCAGATGACCTCTCTTATATAATTTACCTCCGCAAATGATGAACTGAACGGCCATTCTCCTGATTGCCCTTTTATCCTTGGCATTTACCCCTGGTGGATATGTTTCCTTCTCCAAGAAATTCCAAATATCGTAATACCAGGGGTTTTCATCTTGAACCTCATCTATAGCAGCAATAGACTCGTAAGCCGACACAAATTTCTGGTCGATAATGACTGGACGCATCCAGACTCCAAATGGGATGTCTATCATGGAAGATAGAGTTGCTAGTGAATCTGTGAACCTGTTGTTCTCTCTTAACAGATGAGCAAAGTTTAGCTTCTCAAACTGAGAAATTAGCAAGTCCAAGGCCTAGTGATACATAATCATCTTTTCTTCTTTGACTTTCCAATCTCCTTTCGCTTGAGATACAACAAGGTTCGAGTCTCCGATGACGTGCAACCGTTTTGCCCCTAATTCTAGGGCTGCTTCTAGACCGGCAATGCATGCCTCATATTCTGCTTCGTTGTTCGAGACTTTGAACCGAAGTTTGAATGCTAGAGGGATATGAGAGTTGTCGGGTGCTATCAGCAACACTCCTATCCCATACCCGTATTGGTTTGACGCTCCATCAAAGTATATCGTCCAAAATTCATCGTCGATATGAAAAATGGCCTCGTCTGGGAATAGGTACTCAACTACTTCACCTCCTTCCACCGGATGATCGACTAGGAACTTTGCTACCGCTCTTCCCTTCACTGACTTGCGCGTTACATATTTCAGATCAAATTCGGAAAGCAACAGCAACCAACGAGCTAGCCTACCCGTAAGTGCCGGTTTCTCAAAGAGATATTTGATGGGATCTAATCTTGAAACCAACATTACAGAGTGAGCTAATAGGCAGTGCCGCAGCTTCCTGGTAGCCCATACCAAGGCTAAGCAAGCCTTTTCCAATGGTGTGTAGCGAGTCTCATACTCCAGCATCTTCTTGCTCAGGTAGTAGATGGCTCTCTCCACTTTGTCCTCTGATTCCTGTACGAGCATGCAGCCTATTGTGGTCTCAGTTACTGAAAGATACAAAATCAACGGCTTCCTCGGCTTAGGCGGTGACAGCACAGGTGGGTTCTGTAGGTATTCCTTGATCTGTTCAAAAGCAGCTTGGCATCGGCCGTCCCATTGGAACTTCTTTCCTTTCTTCAGGAGACCAAAAAGTGGTTCACAAGTCAAGGTTAATTTTGAGATAAACCGTCTTATGAATTGCACTTTACCCAGAAAGCCTCGCACCTCCTTTTTAGTCCGTGGTGGTGTCATTTCTAAGATGGCCTTGATTTTGGAAGGGTTGACTTCGATACCTCTCTGTGTAATCAAGAACCCTAACATTTTCCCTACTGTAACACCAAACGTACACTTCTGAGGATTCAGCCGCAACTGAAATTCTCTGATCCTATGGAAAAACTTTTGCAAGGTGGTGTAATGGCCCTCTCTTTCTTTGGACTTGACAATCATGTCATCTACATACACCTCAACCTCTTTGTGGATCATGTCGTGCAATATTGTGGTCGCGGCCCGTTGATATGTTGCTCCAGCGTTCTTCAGCCCAAATGGCATTACCATGTAGCAATAAGTCCCCCACGGGGTGGTGAATGCAGTCTTTTCTCAGTCTTCAGGTGCCATCACTATCTGGTTGTAGTCCGAAAAGCCATCCATGAACGAAAGCAAAGCATACCCCACTATGAAGTCCACTAACTCATCGATATGCGGCAAGGGGAAGTCGTCCTTCGGACTGGCTCTGTTCAAGTCCTTGAAATCCATGCATACTCAGATCTTACCATCCTTCTTCGGCACCGGAACGATGTTGGCCAACCAAGTTGGGTATTCGGATACCAGCAGGAAACCTGCATCAATTTGCTTGGTGACCTCTTCTTTAATCTTGAGAGCCCAGTCCGGGCGGATCCTTCTGAGTTTTTGTTTAACGGGTCGGGCCTCGGGGTCAAGAGGGATCTGGTGCTGTACAATCTCAGGATCGATTCCAGGTATGTCTTCGTAGGACCACGCAAAAACATCTTTGAACTCTTTTAATAAAGCGACTAAGCGCTCGCGTTCCTCCGAAGACAACGTGGACCCGATCTGGACCAGCCGCAGGTCCTCCTCAGTACCAATATTCACAGTAGTGATTTCAACTATTAAGGGTTTAAGAAATCTTTCTTGCTCTTATTCAATTAGGCGTTGTAAAACCAGAGGAATTTCTTCCTCGTCCTTTTCATCAAAATTTTGAAAGTCTGAGTTAATGCAATAAATCAAGGGCACAGAAAAGTACTTAGAAACCACAGCCACATCATTCTCATTAAGCACATCCAAATCGTCCGATTCTTCGGTTACAACAGACTCAAAAGAGAAAGAAAAAGACGACCTGGACAGGACTGTGGTATCCGGGTTATCACCCCCTGGAATACTGAACTCAGACTCAGTCGAGCTGGAACCTGATTCCGACTCAACAGACTCAGTGGAATCATATTTCGGCTCACTACCTGACCCGCTGCTGCTTGACAAAAATCTCTCTTTATACTGCCAAATGAGAGAGGGTGCGATAGATGCATCCAAAATGTTTGCTGGTAGGTCCGCAGCCATTTCATTCCCGATCACGCATATCGAGAAGTTGTTCGATCGGAGAATCTGAAAGTAGACACGCCAGCGCTATCCCCATTTCACTTTTGGCGTCCTTAGACTCCACTTTCTTGCTCTGCTTAGCCTCAGCTAATGGGTCTGTCTGCTCCTCGGCAACATCATCCCCGGATAACAGTAGGTCAAAGCAAATCTCAAACCCTAGCACACGGCGCTTTTCTTCGTTTATCCACGGCTCTGGGAAACCACAAAATGAAAAGTCCTCTCCCTCCCGGACAAAGCGTCCGTTTAGGATACCCTGACTGGGTCGGTGCATTAGCTCATAAGGCTTCCTGGCCTTCTTTGCTTTGGCTCTCCCAGCCATCTCCTTGCCTTTTCTCACCCAGTCATCTTTAGTGGGCAGATAACCCAAACCAAAGGTGTGTGGGTTGTGTGGCACTTCGGCCAACGCTGCAACGCCCTTCCGGCCGCTCTTTCCCAATCCCATCCCGGGGATGTGTTGAAGCTTGTTCATAAGGTATACGGATTGTGCGCTAGCATACACCCCTTCATTAACAGCTAAGATGTTTTGCACGACTCGGGCCTCAGCTAGGGTAAAACCCGACATGAACACATCCTCCATACCGTGCTCAATTTCCAAAACTGGCGTAAATACTTCTGGCAGTGGATGGATCGACGAATTTCCAAAAACGATGGCTACTCCCTTCCTATGGGGGTATTTCACCATCTGATACAAGGTGGACGAAACTGCCTTTATTTGGTGCAACCACGGCCGCCCCAAAAGTAGATTGAAGGCCGCAAGAACTTCCAAGACGTGAAAGTCTACCTCATGCTGTCTCGGCCCGACCTTGGTCTGAATTTTCACTGTCCCCATTACTTCTCTGCTTGTGTTATCATATGCCCGAATCACCTGGGCTGTCGGTACAAAGTCCGCGGTCTTTAAACTGATTGCATATGCAGTCCTTGCCGGGCACACATTGCTGGCGGACCCTGTGTCAACAAGCACCACGAGTATCCATTTGTTTCTGCACTCCACAGAGATGTAGAGTGGTTTGTTATGGTTCGCACCCTCAGGTGGCAATTCTTTGTCGGAGAAAGGCAACATCGGGGTAGACCTTCCCGGAAAAACTAAGCCCACCAGCTGTTCGGGCGTGGTATCTATTGAGAGCTTGGCCTTGTCCATGGCCGATAAGACAACTTGTCGATGCACTCGCGAAGCCATAAGCAGTCCCCAGATGGAGATGTCTGCATGTATCTTTTTCAACTGCTTCAGTACAGCCTCTTCTTCGAGTTGCTTCTCTTTCTGTTTCTTCACCTCCTTATCTTTCCCAGACACCTCTGGCTGATCTAGATGTGGGGGCTTGAAATACAGCCCGCTTCTAGTCATATGATCGACTTCGCCGATGTACCAGGTATCGTCTAGCTGGTTGCTCCCCCAATCCTCATCCGTGTAGGCAAGACATAGATCATCGTCTTCCCACCACATTCTATCGGCAGCCGACAAACACCTGTCCGACTCCGGTACAATTGTACTCACGGTACTTTCCGTCCACATGCTCGCAGCATTCTGTATCCTCATGCACACAGCAGTCTCAGTCCCCTCAGGGACCTTAGCTTTCCTGATTCTCTCAGAATCCCCTAACGTTTCTTGTTCCAACTACGTCAGTACAGCTGGATGTTCAACACTTCCCGCATTCACAATGCCCAAGTCCCGAGCGAAATTCTTAGCACCGGCGCTCTCCGGCGATGCATTCTGATTTTCGGCCTTTCCGGCCACAACTGATGTTCTTGCCCCTGCGGGGCCCCGTTCCAACTGAGTTTCATCAACAACATTTGCTAGGTCATCAAGCCACCCGGTGACCTCTGCTGACTCCTCAAAATCTGACCAGTTGATTGCCATGCCCTCTAGATCTTGTTCATTGAAAAATTAGAGGTTAGCAAAGTCCCCTTCCACAACTGCCAAGTCATCTATCCTCTGACCAGATTCATCCCCTTGTATCACACAAAGCTCTGCCCCTGCCGGCAATTCCACATTTGGCCCAACCTAGCCTACTGATAGAATATAGTTACTCGGATTGTATACCTCCTCAGCAAAACTCCCAGATTCCTCAGATTCAGACTCAACAATTCCATTTTTCCTTGAAATCTCCCCTGTTCTGTCTTCGACAGTCACCACCATTGGTTCGGGTCGGGTTCTGGAGATGTCCAACATGCACAAGTTAGTGCAGTCAAGAAGGAGCACCTCCGGCTTGGATAGGTGGGACGGGGTAATATATATGCTAGGATCGTAAGACACAACCCCAGTCTGGATAAAGTTGATGCGTTTGGGAGGTAGAGCTTGGTTGTGCGGTAGGAGAGGGTTGGTTGTGACATTGGGTTTTTCTGGAGGCACAATCACCTGTTTGTCAATGAGGTCTTGAATCTCATGATGCAATCTGAAACATTGGTCGGTGTCATGACCGTGTTGTTGGTGATATACGCAGTATTTTGCTGGGTTATGAGAGAGAGGGAGTGGATTTGGCAATGGCCTCGGCTCTAGGGGCTTTAAGTGCCCTTTTTTTTATTGAAACCCCCAGAGCCTTGGACTGGGTCATATATAATGGGGTGAAGGTTCTCTGGCCTCGAGGCTGGTATTTGGTGATTTGTGTGTTGCTTCCGGACGCGCCGGAGAAAGGTGTAGCTGTCATGCGTCTTGGAGGGGGGATGGTGGTAACCATGCTTACTTCTGAAGCTCTAGCATTTATGGCATTGCTGGTGCCTGTATTGTTGTTGCGGTTGAAGGTTCTTCTGGGTTGCTCTCTGTCATTATCAATCAAGCCCTGCTTCAGGGCATCCTCAATCTGTACTCCCATCTCATGCAAATCTGAAAAGGTAAGGAAAGGGAGCGCGATCATTTTCTGCATCAGCTTAGGTTGGAGATTGCGCACAATCATCCGGATTTGATCTTTATCAGTAGGCCTTAGGGTCATCATTGAGGCCTTCGCCCTCCACCTAGATACGAACTCCGAAAAGCTCTCCTTAGGCTCTTGCCTTGTTGTCTCAAGATCATGGGTTGTAATCTCGATTTGCATGTTATAGGAGTAATGTGCAATGAAAGCCTCGACCATCTCATCCCAGTTCCGCTTAACATCGTTTTCTAATTTTGCGTACCAGATAGTGGCCACACCCGATAGGGTCCGGCCGAATAATGAAAGCTTCTGCTGTCTAGTGAGGCCCATCGGCCGTAGTATATCTGAGAACAACCGAAGATGCACCATGGGATCCCCGAATCCGTCAAAGCAGTCGATTTGTGGCATTTTGAACCTATCCGACAGCGTCACAGCCACGTCAATATATCCATCCTCAATGTCTGGGATGGACTTTAGCCCTTGGGATTTCCTGAACAACTTCTCAAGCTTGCTCAATTTCAATGCTATAGGGTCTACCTCGAACTCAAAGGGAGAGTCCGGTTGATTGATAGACGTAGCTGCCTTGGACAATTAAGGTAGAATCGGGGGCGGAGTCGGCCCCGTTGGGATGTCTGTATCCTCCTGGATATTCTGGACATTTGGTAGGATATTCTGGACATTTGGTGTCTCCCCAGGTAGTGAGACATTTGGTAGGGAAGGAGCTTGATGTGAGGCTGATGCTCCGGCTTGTTGCTGTAGCCGGGTAATTAGCTTTGTCTGCTGGGCCATGATCGCAACCTGCTGTTTGGAGAATTCCGCTTGGCGGACAACGTCCCCCTGCATGTTTCATACTTTCTTGAAGCTGACGCATCATTTCTTCCATCTCGGCCATGTTCTGCTGATCTTGCTGACTGACTAGTATATCTATCTCTATGGCAACAATTGAGACCTCAGGCTGACTGTCCACTGATGGGGTAGACCACTGCTCTGGTAACCTCTGCTCGGATTCACTGCATTTTCTCGACCTCCGTCTGACAACCGGGGGTAAAGAGTGGAACACTGGTTATCCGTCGACCAGATCCTCAGATCGATTGAGTTGGCGAACTCTTGTCCAGAGTGCTTGGGGAATATCTGCTTGGTCTGAAGCAATTGTGCTACACTGCCCTAGCAAAAAGATAAATAAAGTAATAATAAGGAAATAAACAACCAGACAAACAGACAGTATAACAGCTTAAAATAAACACACAACACATAGTCGGGCATAACAACATGCAGTCGATAAGCTGAATATACTGTTCTCAAAAGCACTGATCACTGTTCCCAAACTACTATCCCCAAAACTGAATCTGATACGCTCAGATAACTGATTCCCAAAATACTGAACTGGTGCCCGCAGGCCTGATGCCCAAACTTGCAAACTGATACATGCATTCCTGTAGAGACGCACTCTAAAAGCACATAGCAAGCAAGTGAGAGCCAAAACACCCCTATGTTGGGGTAGGGTTTCCATATCCTATTTTGTCAGGAACTAGGGTTTCACTACACTCGCAGTGGTTTCAAACAACCTAAAATCGGGTAAGCAACCTGTCCTAGCTTTGGAATGGTCACTATGGATTCCGAATATGCACTAGGTCGAATGGTCAAAGAGGGTGACTCGGTAAAACCGGGGTTTGTGTTCCCGTCGTGGCAGAGCCCGCAACCGGTCAGCCTTATGGCACGCTTCTCGAAGCGAGCCTCCAGCAAACCGTTCAGGAATAGCATACGGCAAACACGGTGTCCTAGGTGCACCAATGCAAATGCAATGCAAAGAAACACATAAGTGTAATCAAAACAAAATATCACGAGTTCGAGTCAAGTTCTCCAAAGTCCCCAGCAGAGTCACCAAAAACTGTAGACGTCCCCGAACGTCCCGGAAGGGAAATTTCCCATTTTGTTCGTATGGGCTCACTACAGTTCAGGACTCAAAGTCACGGTCCTGTATCTAATCTCGCAGAGTGCAATACAAGACCGATGAACACCGTGTTTGCCGTATTGCTAATTCCTGAACGGTTTGCTGGAGGCTCGCTTCGAAAGCGTGCCATAAGGCTGACCGGTTGCGGGCTTCTGCCACGACGGAACACAAACCCGGTTTTACCGGTCACCCTCTTTGACCATTCGACCTAGTGCATTTCGGATCCATAGTGACCATTCCAAAGCTAGGACAGGTTGCTTAC
>NW_021025214.1:1212271-1230684 GCF_004153795.1 Camellia sinensis
CTCAACCTCTGAAAAATAGCTCCAAGGTACTTAGGATGGTAGTGGAGGTGTTGTGCTTGGAGGTGTAGTGCAAATGGCCAAGAACCATGGAGCTATGGAGCTTTGATGTAGAGATATAGAGGGAGAGTATATGTATGCCTCAGCCAAAAAATGTTCAACCCTTGCAAATGGAAAGGAGAGCCTCTCTTATAGAAGAAGAGGTCCAAGGCTTCTTGGAGATGACTCAAGCAAAGGGACCATGCTTCTAAAAGAAGTTAAACCAAAAGGGTCAAGCTTCTTAAGGAAGCTAGACCAAAGGGGTCAAGCTTCCTCAAGAAGCTTGAAAAAAGGTCAAGCTTCTCTTAGAAGCTAAGCAAAAAGGGCCAAAGCTTCCTTAAGAAGACAAACAAAAGGGTTAAATCTCGGAGGATGGGGCAAATGCCTACCAGCTGGCATAGCTGTATGCAACTCATGAAGGCCAAAAAGGAGATGGTTGGCCGATCAGTTCAAGTGGTCGGCCGACCAGGTGTCAAAAGGGTCAACAAGAAAAGGTGATCGGCCATGCCAAAAAGGTGGCCTCATAGATAAATGCAACACAATGGTGGTATAGGAGACCAGAAAATGTGGCTCAAAAGTGAGGGAGACCAAGGGGTCAAAAGGGTCAAGCACCAAAGGTGGTCGGCCATACCAAACAGGTGGCCTCCCAGATGAATACAACACAATGGTGATATGGGAGACCAGAAATTATGGCCCAAAAGTGAGGGAGGCCACCTCTCTAACAAGAAAACCGGGCGGCGAAAAGAAAAGTGGTCTCCAAGAAGACAAGGTGGTCTCCCACCATACTACCACCTTTCTAACAATGAAACTAGGGTCCATGCCAAAAATGAACCCTAACCGATGCAAAACGAGGGTTCGGGGGCCAAAACACGCAGCCGGGGGGCCCGAAAACTGAATGTTTAGCGTCGGAAGTGGCGTGCGACCCCGAAGGTGGTCTCCCAGGCCACAGTGTCCCTCTAGGAAGAGGAAACAAGGTGTGTACCAAAAACCAGAGCAAACGGAGGTAGTTAAGCGGTCCTAAATCGAGGCGCGCGGCCGACGGCTCCGAAAACCAAAAACTGGTCTCCAAATGGAAAAAGTGGTCTACGACCACGAAACGTAGCCTACAGCCATTGAGAGATAGTCTATGAGACCTCTCCCTCCCTTCAGGAAGAGAAAAACAGAGAAAACAGGACCTGGTTCGCAAACCGAGGCAAAGCACAAAAGAGCCCCGAAGTTCGGAGGCAAGGCTCTCAGCCGAGACTCCGTGACATCAGAATGAGCACAATATGCATCATCACCGAGCACTCAATCAATGACATCTGAGTCTTAAGGTCAGTCAAAAATGGGGTGTCTACGGTCGTGGAAGAGACACTTGCCTTTAGTGGAGTTTGCTTGTAACAATAGCTTCCAATCGAGTATTGGCATGGCACTGTTTGAGGCCTTGTATGGTCAACTGTGTAGATCCCCTGTGCATTGAGCCGTGGTGGGTAATGCGCCTATGTTGGGTCCAAAGTTAGTTTGAGAAACAACAGAGAAAGTTGCACTTATTCGTCAGAGGTTGGCTACTACCTAGAGTCGCCAGAAAAGTTATGCCGACCGTAGGAGGAAACCCTTGTCTTTTGAAGTGGAAGACCATATCTTCTTGAAGATATCACCTAAGAGGGGTTTGATGAGGTTTGGAAAGAGTGGGAAGTTGTTCCCTCGATTCATTAGGCCTTTTGAGATCCTTAAGTGGATTGGAGAGGTAGCTTATCGTTTGGCCTTGCCACCACAGCTTTCTGGGGTTTATGATGTGTTTTATGTTAGTATGTTTTGGAAGTATGAGCCAGATCCATCACACGTATTGGAATGGACCGACTTCGAGGTAGATGAGGATGCCTCGTATGAGGAGAGACCGGTGAGAGTCTTGGATACTCGAAACCAAGTCTTGCGAGGCAAGACAATTCCCTTGGTTAAAGTATTATGGAAACATCAAGGGGTTGAGGAAGCAACTTGAGAAAGTGAGTTGGAAGTCCGTGAGAAGTATCCGGACTTATTTGTTGATGTTTGATAATGTATTGAAATTTTGATTATGTTAATGAAATATGAAAATATTGTATATATTTTGAGAATATGGAAATATTGTATATGTTGTATATGTTTTGGAAACACAGATTTAATGTAAACATTGTTATGTTTTGGAAAAATGTGAATTGTGCTTTCAATGTTGGAACTTGTGTATCGAGTTGATCAGAATGGGTGACCGGAGAATGGATCACGGTGATGGAATTGATTACCTTTATTGTGGTTAGTTTAAACATAGTTTTAAAATTTCAAGGACGAAATTCTCTAAGGAGGGGATATTATAGTGATTCCGGTTTTAACCCCCTTTTGTATCTTGGACTCAGGTTCTATGGTTTCGTATTGTTGCACATGTCTTGCTTCCCTTATACTTCCTTAAATTTGGCTATTAGATTGTTGTAGTTGTGTTTGGAACAAGTTGGTTGCTTAGTTTTCAAACTTTTGTTGCCCAGAATTTTACTCCTCCGCTCGAGCGGCACTTCTTGCGCTCGAGCAGACTTTGTGAACTCTCAGTACTTTTGCTGGTCTGCAAAACTACTGGGAGAGTATATTCTATGCATGAGCGGCGCTTTCTGGGCTCAAGCAATCTCAGCTCGAGTGGCCTTTCTTGCGCTCAAGCGGAACAACTTATTGTGCTTGACGCTCGAGCGTCCTTTCTTGCGCTCGAGCAAACTGTGCATATATCAGTTTGTAAAAGTCACTTTTTACATCACTTTTTCATCTCTTTCTCTCTCTGAACATTTCAAGAACCCTAGATCTAGAGTTTCTTTCTCTAAAACCCATCTTCTCTCTTCTAAAACACCTAGATCTGTTGGGTTCTCGACCGTAGTATCTTTGGGAAAACGGTAAAGCATTTCAAGAGCTCCATTTTGAGCCAAACAAAACTTGGTTTCAGCGTCTTTGAAGTTCTTCCATTGCTTTCTTGATCTTTAGCTTTGAGGTAGGGATTTTCCACACTCTTCTATGATTTTAACTCAGTTATTTGTTGATGTATAAAGAATATTGGAATTTGGGATGATTTTGAACAAACCTAGAGTTTTGGTTTAAAATCAAAAGAGGGGTTTTCAAATATATGTATTAAAAATGATTATAGGAGGAGATGTGAGGTTGTGTTATGATAAATTTGTTGGTTTTAATACCTATGATGGATTTTGGAAGAAAATAGATTTTTTTTCCCTAAAATGTCTCAAATAGTTATTTTGTATAAATAAATGAAATTGGTACTGGGAATATAAAATTAGATGGATGTTTATATAAATGGTGGAGTTGGATATGTATTAGCTTTTGCCTATGGAAATTTGGATAATTTATCTATCTTGGAGATTGTATATCTATTTAGAAATATATGTTTTGGGCTATCGATGGAAGATAGCTATGATTGTTGTTGAAATTGCATAAGGATTAGGTGAATTGAAACTAATCTCTTATCCGTTGTCATTGAATACGACTATGTCTTTGATACATTGTAAATGTATGATGTTTAGGAGAAGAAAAGGGATGTACTCCATGTTTGGGAAAAGAAAGGAGATGGACTCCATTGAACTAAGTTGGTCTGTGTGTCCAGGGTGAAAGTTCCAAAAAACCGCACGTATACATGGGCGTCGATTCTCATGGATGAAATATCCGTAAAATGGCAAAATGGAAGTATTTGTATAATGGCTGTGTTGGTTAGAAAACCATTGAGTTGCACCCTTAGTTTGGTTATTTGAATAAAATAGTGAATGATTCATGAATTGAGATATAAAGCTTGGCATGACATGGTGAAAAGAGTTATAAATTATTTTATCATGGGCATTGAATATGCATATCATACTTATATCTTTGTTAAGATTCATATATTGTGTAAGATTATTTCTACTGGGTTGTGGCTCACCCTCCTTGGCAAAATCATTTTCAGGTGCTGGTGATATGCCTCCACCAAGGACTTAGCTTGGGATGATTGTGGAGCTGAGGGCTCAGTTTCGTTTATCTTGTATTTACCTTTTGTACAAGCCTAGGACTTTATTTGTATAGAGCTTATGACACATTTTTTATGTACCCAAGCCTTGGCTTGGAAAGATGTAAGCCCTTTGGAGCATATGAACATTTGTTTGGCTTTCATTCCTTATCACTTTTTGTATATTACTTCTGATTAATGAAAGTTTATCATTTCAATTATGTCAACTCGTATTAGTGGCTTGGAGTTGGATTATTGTAATTATTTTGAGGTGTTACAATTGCCAACACCTCCGGTCAGAAACTCATATTGCGACATCATGGCCCATCATCTACCACCGCTACCATCACCTTTTTCTCATCCTTTTCCTCATTTTCCTCCTTCTCCTTTTCCTCATCTTCTTCTTCTTGAACCCTAACCCTAGATCTAGATCTGCCACCACCAAAAACCCGTATTACCACCCACTACCTATCGTCATTGCCATCACCACCTACCACCCACAGCTACTCATTTCTCATTTGTGTTGAATAGCCACCCCTTTTTCTCTTCCTTCTCTTCTTCTTCTTCTTCTAAAATGCTAACCCTAGATTTAGATCCACTGTCTCCTCCAGATCATGACCCACCGCTACCGCTCTTTGAAAACCCTAGATCTAGCATTAGGGTTTTGGGAGAGAATGAAGATAAAGAAAAATGAGAGAAGGAAGAAGAGGAGAGAAGAAGGGCGGTGGCTGTCTAGCGGTGATACTCTTTGTTAGTAGGTGAGGACACTTTGGCAGTGGCAGTGGGGAGGCTTCTTTCTGCTTCAGGCCACCCCTCTCCCTCTCTTTCATAATTGTGTTGACTGAAACAAAAGGAATTCTTTTTTTTTTTTTTTGGTTTTCCCTCACCAAAAAGATGTCGTTTTGGTGAGGGAGTAGTCTCAACCCTTCACCTTTTTAGTGGGACAGGTGTCGTGCCCTAAGTAATTCACTCCAATAGATCATGTCACACAATCACTCTAGACGATCCAAATGCTTCTATTACAATTAGGGTGTGTTGATTCCATTTTTAGAGTAAAGGAGAAATTATGATTTCATTTGAGGAGTTAAGTTGACGTCTCCTTCCGCATTCCCCCACTCCATTCCCATCAATAGATTGGACATAGTTGTGTTCCATATTAATTTGATAAATTACAACATAGTTTTTTATCAAATTTTTTTAATCTATAATTTCAACTCAGTTTGATCATATAAGTCCTCAATAACTATATAGCTTATCCTAAAAATTAAAATTTAGCAAATGATTAATAATTACAAATCAATTTTAACATATTATCAACAATTTTAATTAAATTTGAACAAATAATTTATAGTTGTAAGACAATAGGTCAAAAATTTATATATACATATATATATATATATATAAACCCTACATTTCATAGACAATAAAATGAGTCGATGGCTAACAAGGAAAATATGTGTAAGCCTTGGCTAAGGGTGTAAATTGGGGCCGGCCCATGTCCGGCCGCTCCGGCTCTAGCGAAAATTCAAGTCAAGCTGGGCCGACCCACAGGTTAGAAAATTAGGCCCAGGCCCAGGGGGTATTTAGGCCTTGAGCTCGCCGATAGACTTGAGCTGGCCCTGGGTGGGCCTGAACATTTTTCTTAAATTTTTTCTACCAAAATTTTATTCTTTTCCACTAAAAATGACACTGGGTCTTGGGTAAGCCAGACGAGCTAGGTCTCGACTCGGGCTTTGAGTGGTCCTTGAGCGGGTTGATGGGTCGGCCTTCAAAACGACGGCCCAAGGTCCTGGGTTGGACTCGGGCTTAACCAAATCGGGCCCAACTTGGACCGCGGGTAGGTTTTGGGCCACTCACGAGTCGCAGGCCACCCACGGGCTGCGAACCATTTTTACAGCCTTAGCTTTGGCCAATGTGCATGCTTAATTGGTAAATATGTGTTAAATAATTAGTTTTTACGTAATAAATAATTTAAATGCCGCCACAAAATAATAAAACTATCCTCTAAGGTTGCACCATACAAGATCAAACAATTAAAAAAAAAAAAACCAAAACCCTATATATTCTACTTTGTGG
Source organism: Camellia sinensis (assembly GCF_004153795.1). Classification (NCBI taxonomy): domain Eukaryota; kingdom Viridiplantae; phylum Streptophyta; class Magnoliopsida; order Ericales; family Theaceae; genus Camellia; species Camellia sinensis. The sequence continues at coordinate 1,218,363 of NW_021025214.1, forward strand.
GTGTTGATTTTTGATCTCACAACCAAACAAATCTCATTGTCGAGATCCAGGGAACTCAGCTAGAGAGCACATAGAAGAATAGATTAAGCCAACCATCACCTAGGCACAAGAAGACAAGAAATGCCGCGGTGGCTCGTCCACTCGAGGGCACTTCGATGATTAAGTTAGTAACTTATTTCACAAGATATTAACTCAAATCAAGAGCTCATAAAATAAATCACATACCTTAAACCCACAGGAGTGCTTTACTTTTATAATGATTAGTGTTTAACTCCCCCTAGAAGTCTTACTTTATGGGACTCTATCATTTACAAGGATATCAATTATCCGAGACTCCTCCTATTTGGATTAAGATCAACCCTCTCAAGAGTCCAACCTTACCCAAGTAGAGAGTCTGTCATTATCTAGGACTCTAGTTCCTCATTTGAACATCTCGGATTCAGATGTGGTTTGACCACACCTCGGCCAATCAAATCGCCCACGTAGCACTTTGGCTAACCATCTAGGCCATGTGGACAACTCAAAATTATGTTTCTACATACCTCATTCCCTTCTTATGTGTCATCCCAAATACTTACTGATCCCCCAAAATGAAGAAGGAAGATTCTTTATAGTCCAAATCTAAATTGGAGGGGGTTGTTTAGGTTTGTTGGGTCCATTACAGGTCCCATTTCAATAAAATGAACCATTTAAGTTGCGCCTTCATGTATTTCATCTGTAAAAAAAACAAATTAGGTCGATCTGATAACTACAACTTGTTCAATTTATTATTTTTGTCATAAAAAATATATATGATTCATTTTTAAAAATACAATTGTCTTTCATTTTTTGGCACTTGGGCCAAAAATCCAATTTTGAATTTTATTTTGCCAAAAATTCAAGTGCTAAATTAGTTTGTTGATAAGGACAAGTTGAAGTAAAATGACCAAAATAGCATATATATATTCCATATCCATTTGTTTGTTCCCAAATATGACACACTCTCTTTCTCTCTAAGTTTCATATCACAATGATTTCTCCCTCATCCTTTTCTACTGCCGCCACCGAAGCAACCCAATTGTTTTGCTGATTCTCTCTCCGATCTAAACCAGTTGTTATTTGTGTAAAGCCCTAACACGGTGTAGACACCCTATTTTTGACCGTCCTCAAGACTTGGATGTTATCATTGGAACACTCGATGATCATCCACAATCGTGTTCGTTTTGAGTTCTCGAAGGACTCGGCTACGCGCCTTGCCTTAGGATCTCTCAACCTGACTATTTTGTATTTGGTTGTGTACCAAGGACTTGTGTTTTGTGCTTCTGAGTGTGGAAAGTGGCTTGTTAACCCTCCCTGAGACCCATCGGCTAGGACATGGTGCCACCGGCCATGTGTATTTTCTATCGGCTAAGTGTTTGGCCGATCGGCCCCCTCTTGTGGTCGACCGGCCTCTGTTTTGGTCGATCGACCCCTTTTGTGGCCGAGGCCTTTTCTTTGTCTTTCTCAAACTTTGTGCCTGCCAGTTGTGCTAGCTGGTGAGCACAAACTCTGCCCTCCATATAGGTGTATGGAGGAATTTCACCCTTGTTTAGCTTCCCTTGGAAGCTTTGCAAATTGGATTTTCTATAAAGGGAGGGCCTCCCTCCCTTTCCAGAGGTTGAAGAACTCCGATATACAACTTATATATCACTCTCTCTCTCTATATCTCACCCTCTCTCCAGGTTGTGTGTGTAATAGTGTCCTAAAGGGGTTTTTTGTTCTTAGTTTTGCACTAAAACACCTAGTGTTACACTATACTTCGGTTACTGAGGGTTTGAGAGGTTCATTTCAGAGTTTTGAGTTGGTTTTTGATCAAAAGGAGGTGCTGAAGTTGCTGTTCTTGAAGTGTTCTTCAAGGGTGAGAACATACCCTTTTATTCCCCATTTTTGCTTAAAGCTTTAGACCTATTTGCATATTGTTTTGAGCTTAGTGTATAACTTATAAAAGTTCTATATTTTCATGCTTAAGATGTTTCATTAAGGTCATTTTTGTGTTGGGGGTTGTCTGCCCCCCTTTTAGGCCTTGTTTGGCCCATTTTTGTACCTTTCTTGTTGAGCATTGGTACCTTCGTGTATTGGCCTTCTCAAGTGGTTTTGAGGTCTTGTATAGGGGAGGGACACCCCTCTCCCCTTATGGTTCATTTGCTTGCATTTAGGGCTCATAAAGGTAGCATGTGTGCATAGCATTATTTGACTCCATTTCAGAGGGTATTTGGTGTTAGTTTATCATGTTAGACCTTTGTACCATGTTGGTTTGATGGCTTATTGCATGCATCATACACTCCTTCATGCTTGCATGTTTCGGCTTCACTTTGTGAAGTTTTTAGTCATGTTTTAACATGTTTAAGTTCTGTTTGGTGTCAATTTGGTCTTGCTTGCCATGTTTTATATAGCCTCTTTGCATTCTAGCTTGTTGGCTTCGGGTGTGTGAGTCATTAGCATGCTTCATTTGAGCTATTTCAGTGATTTGGCATCACTTTTCATCATATTTCAGACCATGTTTTGTGGCCACACACTTGCATTTATCACCTATTCTATACTTTGGAGAGTTGTTGTTTCATTCTCCTTATTTGGACCATTGCATATGCCTCCATGATTTGGTTTTTGGAAGACCTTCTCATTGGGTTTTGGGTTTGTTTTGGTGTATTATAACTCTGATTTTATTTGCCTAAGTCATGTCATGTTCGGTTGTAAGAGGTGTAGTGCATTTGCCCTTTTGGCCCTTGTATGCGTCTTGTTTTGTGCCCTTCTCTACAGCATGTTTTGGATTTATTCCATATGAGTTTTAGCTTTATTTTGGTCTGCCTCGGGATTGTTTTGGTTGCTTTGACCATTTGGGGCTTGGTTGACATAGTCATGGTTCAAGTCTCGTAGCTAGCTTTGAGCTTTAACTCCATTAACATGCAATGTTTGCATTGTGTAGTTGATTTGGCATCATTTTTCATGTGATTTCAGAGTTTATTGTAATGCCATATCCTTATATTTATCACATCTCGCTCATGTTTGAAGGTTGTGCATTGTGGCCTAGTTGATGAACCAACATGTGTGCATGTTTATCTTGCATATTGGTGCCTTCATTTTGGTATTTTGGCCACTATTTTGGGGCATGGCTGAGGCCTCCCGTTTCCGGTTAAGCCTATCCTTGTACATAGTTGCATGTTTGGCATGTTGCATCTTGTTACATCATTTGCATGCTTGCATTATATCATGTTTACATGTTCTTGTTACATTAGCTTAGCTTACATGTTAGGCCGCATTGCATTGTATCTTGCATGCTTAGCACATTTACATTTGCATGTTTAGGTTGCATCGCATTTGGCATGCTTTGCGAACTTAGCCCCATATTGCATACTTGAGCCATTTTGCATATTTGAGCCATATTGCATACATGCATTGCATTGTGTTTGGTTTGGGGTGTCAAACTAAACATAAGGAATGAGGTGTGTTCGTACTTAAAGTGACGAAATACGTCTCACTCCTCGGTCGCCGACACTCTTGATCCAAGCATGATAGAGTTCTAGGCATTCATGTGTTTTGTTGCATTCATTTTACATTAACATGCACCTTTGACACCTTTAGCCATCATGCATTGAAATACGTGATTGGTAGCCCGAGGGTCGAGAGCCACACTCCCTTGAGTTCATGGGATGATAGGGGGGTGGTCATGTATACATTTGGCTTACAAATTCTATGCCATGCACTGTCTGTCCTCTGTTGCAGCAAAACCAGTGTTCTGCAGGAAAAAATGACCGGTCGACCACTTTTAGTGCCGACCGACCATCAGTGTCCAGTCGGTGATCCAATTTTTGGCTGATGGCCACATCCCCATGGCCGGTGTTGTTCTCTCTTGGCCGATGGCATCCCGAAGTGTGTAGGGGGTGGTTCAGAAGCAACTTTAGGATTTCACAATTCTCAGAAGTGTAGAATAGTGCAAATAGAGGCAACATGTGGCATGGCAACGGGTTTCCGGCCGAGGCGAACCGAGCATCATCATCCAATCATTTCGAGGCGAAGCTACGGCGGCCTTTTGAATTTCATACTTAGTCTATTTTTGTAATTAATTTGTCAATGAATTAAGGGTCTGTAATAATTAATTAGTTAGAGTAGTTAATTATTCATTTGATCTGTATTATTCTTTCTGACCCTCCGAGAGAGGACAATGTTGTAATAAGTGTGCGTGTGTGTGATGTATGTCTTCCAACCCCACGTCTTTCTCCCTTTTATTTACTAGCTTATGATTGTTAGTTTTGGGCATGTTTCAATTAGCATCTATATGTTCACATGATTGCATTCATTTATCTGTATTGCATGCACCGGGCTCGGCGCATCATACTAACTGCATTGTATTTCAATTCCAAGTTGAATACATGTTATCTATTGCATTTCATATGCCATGTTTAGAATAGCCGAGCCTATCTTAGTTGCATTTTTGCATGTGTTGCATTAGCCATCTTAACATGAACTAGGATCATGCATTGATTACTAACTAGTTTATGTTTTGGCTTAGAGTACTCGGTGAGTGTTTATGCTTTAGCATCCTTACATACATGTGAGTGACTACCATGATAGCATGCTTACCACGAGGCTATTTGCTTATGTGATATAACTGCCTGAATGCCTGTGGGTGAAGGTTGGGTTACTTGAATTGGGACAATTCATTGATTGCGAGTTTTAAAGCCCACTTGAAAGTGGCAAATCACTATGTTTTCTAAGCCCACTTGAGGGTGGCAAATCCACGTCTTAGCCTACTTGCGAGTAGCACCATCAAACCATTTTCAAATAAACAAACATGAAATGTTTTGTTCCAACTCAGGCGATCTAGTCTATACTTGTATATTGTGTGCATCACATAGTAATTCTAGGCTAATAACCGGAATAAGAGCATATAATGTTTTCAAAACTCGATATCATGGTTAGTAGAGGCCGATCTTTGATCGGGCGAGCGGGGGTGCTCACGAAATGACGTTTCCCAATCGTACCCAAGTTCCCGAGCCGAGGCAACTTTGGTGATGACAGACACGTGGCCTTAGGCAGCGACTCAGGGTTTCCTAAATTCCCCCAAAACAAAATATTTAGGTGGCGACTCTGTATCTGGCAAAGCAATCCATGTTTGGCATTTCTTTCAAAAATCTATTTTCAAAACGATTTGCCAGATTTGGACTCTTTGATGATTCATCGGTCTTGCATTGCACCCTGCGAGATTAGATACAGGACCGTGACATTGAGTCCGAACCGTAGTGAGCCCAAAATGAACAGAACGGGATCTTCTCCCAGGACGTTCGGGGACGTCTACAGTTTCTGGCGACTCTGCTGGCAATTTAGAGACCTTGACTCGAACTCGTGATACCTTGCTTTTACTACACTTATGTGTTTCTTTGCATTACATGTGCATTGGTGCACCTAGGACACCGTGTTTGCCATCTTCTATTCCTGAACGGTTTGTCGGAGGCTCGCTTTGAGAAGCGTGCCCTAAGGCTGACCGGTTACGGGCTCTGCCATGATGGGAACACAAACCTTGATTTTTACTGGGGCACCCTTTTTGACCATTCGACCTAGTGCATATTTGGAATCCATAGTGACCATTCCAAGCTAGGTCAGGTTGCTTACCCGATTATAGGTTGTTTGAAACCGCTGCGTGCGTAGTGAAACCCTAGCTCTTGACAAAATAAGACAGGGAAACCCTACCCCAACATAGGGGTGCTTTGGCTCTCACTTGTTTGCTATGTGCTTTTAGAGTGCATCTCTACAGGAATGCATGTATCAGTTTACAAGTTTGGGTGTTAGGCCTGCGGGCACCAGTTCAGTATTTTGGGAATTAGTTATCAGCGGGTATCAGATTCAGTGTCGGGGGCAGTGATTTGGGAACAATGGTCAGTGATTGAGAACAGTCTATTCAGCTTATCAACTGTGTGTTGTGATATCCAACTGTGTGTTGTGTTTATTTAAGCTGTTATGATGTCCGTTTGTCTGGTTGTTTATTTCCTTATTGCTTTATTTATCTTTTTGCTAAGTAGTTTAGCAAAATTGCTTCAGACCAAGCAGATATTCCCCAAGCACTCTGGACTATAGGTCGCAGACTCAATCGATCTGAGGATCTGGTCGACAGACAACCAGTGTTTTATTCCTTACCCCCGGTTATCAGACGGAGGTCGAGAAGACGCAGTGTATCCAAGCAGAGGTTGCCAGAATAGTGGTCTATCCCATCAGTGAACAATCAAGCTGAGGCTTCAGTTTTTACCATAGAAATAGATATACCAGTCAGTCAGTCAGAACAGCAGAACATGGCAGGAATGGAGGACATGATTCGCCAACTTCAAGAAAGTATGAGGGCTATGCAGCAGGACGCTGTTCGTCGAGATGAATTTGCCAAGCAACAGGCCGAGATCATGGCTCAGCAGGCAGAGTTGATTGCCAGGCTATAGCAGCAAGCCGGAGCATCAGCTTCACACCAAGTTCCTCCCCCACCAGGAGTTCCAGCACCCAGGGAGGCACCAAATGTCCAGAATGCCCAGGAGGATACAGATGTCCCGACAGGGCCGCCTCCGCCCCTAATTCTACCTCAACTTTCCAAAACACCCACCAACATACCGGACTCCCCTTTGAGTTCAAGACGGATCCCACAACGTTAAAAGTGAGCAAGCTTGAAAAGCTGTTCAAGAAATCTTAGGGTGTGAAGTCCATCCCGGACATTGAGGATGGGTATACCGACGCAGCCGTGACACTACCAGACAGATTTAAGATGCTGCATATCGACCGATTCGATGGATCCGGGGATCCCATGGTACACATGTGGCTGTTTTCAGACATTCTAAGGCCAATGGGCCTCACCAGACTACAGAACCTTTCTTTATTTGGCCGGACCCTGTCAGGTGTGGCGGCCATCTGGTACGCAAAACTAGAAGACAATGTTAAAAGGAGTTAGGATGAGATGGCTGAGGCTTTTGTCGCTCAGTACTCCTATAATACACAAATTGAGATTACAACCCAAGATCTCGAGACGACCAGGCAGGAGCCTAAGGAGAGCTTTTCTGAGTTCGTAATCAGATGGAGGGCCAAGGCCTCAACGATGACCACAAGGCCCACGGACACAGATCAGATTCGGATGATTGTGCGCAATCTCCAGCCCAAGCTCATGCAGAAAATGATTGTTCTCCCCTTTCTCACCTTTCCAGGTCTACATGAGATGGGAGTACAGATCGACGATGCTTTGAAGCAGGGCTTGATTGACAATGACAAAGAGCAACCCAGGAGAACCTTCAACAACCGTAACACGAATGCAGGCACAAGCAGTGCTGCAACTGCCAAATCACAGGAAGTAAGCATGGTCACCACCAACACCCCAAGAACCCTTGCAGCTACGCCATTCATCGGTGCATCCGGTAGTAGCTCGCAAACAGCCAGACACTCACCCAAAAGCCAAAGAACCTTCGCTCTACTATATATGCCCCTGTCCAAAGCTCTGGGGGTTTTAATCAGAAAAGGGCACTTGAAGCCCCTAGAGCCGCGGCCATTGCCGGAGAAACTTCCCCCCTCCTATAACCCAGCCAAATATTGCTCGTTTCACCAATAGCACGGTCATGACACCGACTAGTGCTTCCGATTACGTCATGAGATTCAGGATCTCATTGATAATGGGGTAATCGTGCCTCCAGAGAAACCCAATGTCACAACCAACCCTCTCCCACCACACAACCAAGTTCCACCCCCCAAACGCATACTTTATCCAGACCGGGGTTACGGCATATGACCCCAACATATACATCACTCATTCTCATCTACCTAAGCTGGAGGTGTTCCTTCCTGACAGCACAGACTTGTGCATGTTGGAAATCTCCCAAACCCAACCCAAACCAATAGTGGTGATCATCGAAGATGGAACAGGGATGATTTCAGAAGAAAATAGAGCTGTTGGTTCAGAATTGGAGGAATCTGGGAGTTTTGCTGAGGAGGTATATAATCCGAGTGATTACATTGTGTCAGCAGGTCAAGTTGGGCCGAATCTGGAATTATCGATAGGGGGAGAAATTTGTGTACTACGGGGGGATGAATTTGATCAGAGGATAGACGGCTTAGCAGCTTTGGAAGAGGACATGCCAACCTTCATTTTTTCAAAGGACAAGACTTAGCAGTCAACTGGTTTGGTTTTGATGAGTCAACAGAGGTTACAGGGTGGCTTGATGACGAACCAGATGTTGTTGAGGAATCTCAACCTGGACAGGGCTTGTTAGGGACAAGGACATCAGTTGTAGCTGGAAGGGCCGAGGACCAAAATGCATCGCCAAAGAGCGCCGGTGCTAATAATTTCACTTGGGACTTGGGCATTGTGAGTGCAGGAAATGTTGAGCAGATAGTGTTGAAGCAGTTAAAACAAGAAGGGATCGAAGATTCCGAAAGAGCCAGAAAGGCTAAAGCTCCTGTGGGGGTTGAGAGTGCTGTGTGCACAAGAACACAGGGTGCCGCGAGCACATGGACAGAAGATACCGTGAGTATAAAGACAGTCGTACCAGAGCCAGACAGGTGTCTGTCGGCTGCCGAGGGAATGTGGTAGAAAAAAGATGATCTATGTCTTGCCCACACAGATGAGGACTGGGGGAACAATCAACCAGATGATACCTGGTATATCGGTGAAGTCGACCATATGACTAGGAGCGGGCGATACTTCAAGCCCCCACATCTAGATCAGCCAGAGGCGTCCGGGAAGGACAAGGAGGCGAAGAAACAGAAGGAGAAGCTACTTAAAGACGAGGTCGTGCTCAAACAGTTAAAAAAGATACAAGTAGACATCTCCATCTGGGGACTGCTTATGGCACCACGTGTTCATCAAGAGGCCGTCCTATCGGCAATGGATGAGGCCAAGCTCTCAATAGAAACCACGCCGGAACAGCTGGTGGGATTGGTCTTTCTGGGAGGAGCTTCCCCGATGTTGACCTTCTCCGACAAAGAATTGCCACCCGAGGGTGCGAATCACAACAAGCCACTCTACATCTCTATGGAGTGTGAGAACAAATGGATACCGGTGGTTCTTGTTGATACCGGATTCGCCATCAATGTGTGCCCGGCAAGGACGGCATATGCAATCGGGTTAAAGCCCGCGGACTTCGTGCCAACTGTCCAGGTTATTTAGGCATATGATAACACAAGCAGGGAGGTGATTGGGACTGTCAAAATTCAAACCCAAGTTGGTCCAGGACAGCACGAGAACGATTTCCATGTCTTGGACGTTCCTGCAACCTTTAACCTACTTTTGGGGTGACCATGGTTACACCAGGTAAAGGCAGTCTCCTCCACCTTGCATCAGATGTTGAAATACCCTAACGGGAAGGGGGTGGCTATAGTTTTTGGGAACTCGTGAATCCATCCGCCGCCTGAAGTGTCTACACCGGTTTTGGAAATCGAACACGGCACGGAGGATGTGTTCTTATCCGGTTTTACCCTGGCTGAGGCCCGGGTCGTACAGAACATCTTGGCTATTGATGAGGGGGTGTATGTCAGCGCACAATCAGTATACATCATGAACAAACTTCGACACATCCCCTAGATGGGATTTTAGAGAGTGGCCGGAAGGCATCGCAGTATCGGCCGAAGTGCCACACAACCCACATACCTTTGGCTTGGGTTATCTGCCCACCAAAGAGGATTGGGCAAGGAAGGGCAAGGAAATGGCTGGGAGAGCTAGAGCAAAGAAGGCAAGGAAACCTTATGAGTTAATTCACTGACCCATTCAAGGTACCCTAAATGGACGCTTCGTCCGGGAGGGGGAAGATTTTCCATTCTGTGGCTTCCCAGAGCCATGGATAAACGAGGGGGAGCGCCGTGTGCCAGGGTTTGAGATCTTTTTCGACCTACAGTTATCCGAGAATGATGTTGCTATGGAGCAGATAGACCCATCGGCCGAGGTTGAGCAATGTGGAACAGTGGATTCTAAAAATGTCGAGATTGAAATGGGGGTAGCGCTGGCACGTCTACTTTCAGATCCTTCGATCGAACAGAAGTGCTTGGGGGATAACTTCTCAGTATCCATGATTGGGAATGAAATGGCTGCGGGCCTACCGTCAAGCATTTTGGATGCATCCATCGCACCCTCCCTCATCTGGCAGTACGAGGAGGGATTTTTGTCAAGTAGCACCGGGTCAGGTAGTGAGCCAAAATCTGATTCCACCGAATCTGTTGAGTCGGAATCAAGTTCCAGCTCGACTGAGTCTGAGTCCGGTATTCCTAGGGGTGACAACCCGAATCCCACAGTCCTATCTAAGTCGCCTTTTTCTTTCTCTTTCGAGTCTGTTGTAACTAAAGAATCGGACGATTTGGATGTACTTAATGAGAATGGAGTGCATGTGGTTTCTAAGTACTTTTCTGTGCCTTTGATTTATTGTATTAATCAGGACTTTCAAAACTTTGACGAAAACGACGAGGAAGAAATTCCTCCGATTTTACAACGATTAATTGATCAAGAGAAGGAGAGATTTGTTAAACCCCTAGTTGATGAAATCACTGCAGTTAATGTGGGTATTGAGGAGGACCCGCGGCTGGTCCAGATCGAGTCCACGTTGTCTTCGGAGGAACGCGAGCGCTTAGTCGCTTTATTAAAAGATTTCAAAGATGTTTTCGCGTGGTTCTACGAAGACATGCCTGGAATCGATCTTAAGATTGTACAGCACTGGATCTCTTTTGACCCAGAGGCCCGACCCGTTAAACAGAAACTCAGAAGGATCCAACCAGACTGGGCCCTCAAGATTAAAGAACAGGTCACTAAGTAAATTGATGCAGGGTTCCTGCTGGTATCCGAATACCCAACTTGGTTGGCTAACATTGTTCCAGTGTCGAAGAAGGATGGCAGGCTATGCGTGGATTTCAGGGATTTGAACAGAGCCAGTCTGAAAGACGACTGTCCCTTGCCACATATTGATGAGTTAGTGGACTTCACAGTGAGGCATGCTTTGCTTTCATTCATGGATGGGTTCTCGGGCTATAATCAGATAGTAATGGCACCTGAAGACCAGGAGAAGACCGCTTTCACCACCCCGTGGGGGACTTACTGCTACAGGGTGATGCCATTTGGGTTGAAGAACGCTGGAGCTACATATCAATGGGCCACAACCACGATATTGCACGACATGATCCATAAAGAGGTTGAGGTGTATGTGGACGATATGATTGTCAAGTCCAAAGAAAGAGAGGGCCACTACACTGCCTTGTAAAAGTTCTTCCAAAGGATCAGAGAATTTCAGTTGCGGCTGAATCCTCAGAAGTGCACGTTCGGTGTTACAGTAGGGAAAATGCTGGGGTTTTTTATTACACAAAGAGGTATCGAAGTCGACCCTTCTGTAGACACCCCATTTTTGACCGCCCTTAAGACTTGGGCACTACTGATGGTTTGCCCGGTGTTGAGAGATGTGCAGGGCAAAGATTCAGTTTCTTCGGCAAGGAGAGAGGCAAATCCTTCAAAACACTTTGTTTAGGGGTTTGGAGTTGAAGAAAAGAGGAAAGGAGAGGAGAAAACTAGTTTGGAAAAAGTTCGGCATGAATCCGGGTAGAAGCGAGTCGAGCAGCCCTCGCTGAATCGGGCTTATCTGTCTGTACACTTGGATTTTAGCTATGAAGCCACCACCGTCGGAAAGCGTACTTCCAGGGCTTCATTTTGCACTCAAGAATCTCTTAAAGCCAAGTCCGGGTGGGGGAGATATGATTGGTTGAAGTTGGGTATCATCCCGGTTGGATCGAGTCTGCGCGGCTTCACCAAAATGGGCATAACTTTTTCCACAGGAGGAATTTTAATGCAAGGTTTGCGCCATTGGAAAGCTAACTTCCGGGGCTTCAATTTGGACACCAACCGGCCATTTTTTGACCTTACCGGCCATCCACCGGCACTATATTTATCCGGCCGGCAATTTATTGTGCCGACCGGCACTTTATTGTGCTGACCGGCAATTTTTGCTAGCCGACGACCTTCCGGAGCATTCTGCAGTTTGAGTGGATTCCAGCTGTGCCTGCTGGAATGCACAAAATCAATCCCCCACGCGCATGTGTGGTTATTTTGCACCTTGTGAGTCTTTGAACCCCCTAACCTTCTAGAAGCTTGAACCCTTTGGCCAAGCTTCTTGAAGAAGCTTGGCCAGCTGTTTTAGCTTCCTCTAGAAGCCTTGCACCCCCCTTGAACCCCTTTGACCCTTTGAAGCTTGTCTTAGAAGCTTAGCATTGCTTATATAAGCACCTCTCCTCCTCCTTTGTTTAGGTTAGAGATTAATTTGTTAATTAATTAATTTGTAATATTTAATTAGCTTGCGTAGTTAATTAATTTGTAATA
>NW_021025214.1:1232947-1256367 GCF_004153795.1 Camellia sinensis
CGCAAGAGTCTGAGGACAAGGTGGAGAGGGCTATCTACTATCTGAGCAAGAAGATGCTAGAGTATGAAACCCGCTACACACTGTTGGAGAAGGCTTGCTTAGCCTTGGTATGGGCTACCAGGAAGCTGCGGCACTACCTGTTACCTTACTCTGTAATGTTGGTTTCAAGATTAGATCCCATCAAATATCTCTTCGAGAAACCGGCACTTATGGGTAGGCTAGCTCGTTGGTTGCTTCTGCTTTTCAAATTCGATTTGAAATATGTGACTCGCAAGTCAGTAAAGGGGAGAGTGGTAGCGGAGTTCCTAGCCAATCACCCAGTGGAAGGGGATGAAGCAGTCGAGTACTTATTCCCAGATGATTGAACAGAGCCAGTCTGAAAGACGACTGTCCCTTGCCACATATTGATGAGTTAGTGGACTTCACAGTGAGGCATGCTTTGCTTTCATTCATGGATGGGTTCTCGGGCTATAATCAGATAGTAATGGCACCTGAAGACCAGGAGAAGACCGCTTTCACCACCTTGTGGGGGACTTACTGCTACAGGGTGATGCCATTTGGGTTGAAGAACGCTGGAGCTACATATCAATGGGCCACAACCACGATATTGCACGACATGATCCACAAAGAGGTTGAGGTGTATGTGGACGATATGATTGTCAAGTCCAAAGAAAGAGAGGGCCACTACACTGCCTTGTAAAAGTTCTTCCAAAAGATCAGAGAATTTCGGTTGCGGCTGAATCCTCAAAAGTGCACGTTCGGTGTTACAGTAGGGAAAATGCTGGGGTTTTTTATTACACAAAGAGGTATCGAAGTCGACCCTTCCAAAATCAAGGCCATCTTAGAAATGCCACCACCAAGGACTGAAAATGAGGTGCAAGGCTTTCTAGGTAAAGTGCAATTCATAAGACAGTTTATCTGAAAATTAACCTTGACTTGTGAACCACTTTTTGGTCTCCTGAAGAAAGGAAATAAATTCCAATGGGACGGCCGATGCCAAGTTGGTTTTGAACAGATCAAAGAATACTTACAGAACCCACCTGTGTTGTCACCGCCCGAGCCGGGGAAACCGTTGATTTTGTATTTTTCAGTAACTGAGACTACAATAGGCTGCATGCTCGCACAAGAGTCTGAGGACAAGGTGGAGAGGGCTATCTACTATCTGAGCAAGAAGATGCTAGAGTATGAAACCCGCTACACACTGTTGGAGAAGGCTTGCTTAGCCTTGGTATGGGCTACCAGGAAGCTGCGGCACTACCTGTTACCTTACTCTGTAATGTTGGTTTCAAGATTAGATCCCATCAAATATCTCTTCGAGAAACCGGCACTTATGGGTAGGCTAGCTCGTTGGTTGCTTCTGCTTTTCAAATTCGATTTGAAATATGTGACTCGCAAGTCAGTAAAGGGGAGAGTGGTAGCGGAGTTCCTAGCCAATCACCCAGTGGAAGGGGATGAAGCAGTCGAGTACTTATTCCTAGATGAGGCCATTTTTCATATTGAAGACGAAACTTAGACGATGTACTTTGATGGAGCGTCAAACCAATATGGGTATGGGATAGGGGTGTTGCTGATAGCACCCGACAATTCTCGTATCCCTCTAGCATTCAGACTCCGGTTCAAAGTCTCGAACAACGAAGCATAGTATGAAGCGTGCATCGCTGGTTTAGAAGCAGCCCTAGAACTAGGGACAAAATGGTTGGATGTCATCGAGGATTCGAACCTTGTTGTATCCCAAGCTAAGGGAGACTACAAGGACAAAGAAGAAAAGATGATAATGTACCACCAGACCTTGGACATGCTGATTCCTCGGTTTGAAAAGCTGAACTTCGTTCATCTACTAAAAGAAAACACCAGGTTCACAGATTCACTAGCAACTCTATCTTCCATGATAGACATCCCTTTTGGAGTCCGTATGCGTCCAGTCATCATTGACCAGAAGTTTGTGCCAGCTTACGAGTCTATTGCTGCTATAGAAGAGGTTCAAGATGAGAACCCCTGGTATCACGACGTCTGGAACTTCTTAGAGAAAGAAGCATATCCACCAGGGGCAAATGCCAAAGATAAAAGGGCAATTAGAAGAATGGCTGCTCAGTTCATTATCTGCGGGGGGGAAACTATACAAGAGAGGTCATCTGGGAATGCATAAGCTGTGTGTTGATGCCGAAGAATCGAAGCACCTGATGGAGGCCTTCCATGGAGGAGAATGTGATGCACACATGAACAGGGTGATGTTAGCTCGAAAAATCCTTAGGCAAGGTTACTACTGGTCCACCATGGAGGAGGATTGTATCAGCTTTGTTCGGCGATGCCACAAGTGTCAGATCCATGCAAACCACATGAACATCCCGCCGTCAAAGTTGTACAATATGACTTCGCCATGGCCATTCTCAGTTTGGGGAATTGATGTGATCGGGGCCGTCACTCCAAAGGGGTCTAATGAGCATGAGTTTATTTTGGTAGTGATAGACTAGTTCACGAAGTGGGTCGAGGCCCAATCTTATGCGGTGTTGAAGGTTTCACATGCTGCAAAGTTCATCAGGAACAACATCATCTGTCGCTACGGGGTCCCGAACGAGATTATTTCAGATAACGGTTCCCATTTCAAGAAGGAAGTGATTGACTTGTTGGAAAAATACAACGTGGCTTTTCATAAGTCCTCCACCTATCGGCCGCAAACCAGTGGAGTAGTTGAGGCCGCCAACAAGAATATCAAATACATTTTGCAGAAGATGGTGGAAACTTTCTGGGACTGGCCAGATAAACTGTCATTTGCTCTGTGGGGTTATCGGACTTCAATCAGAACTTCTACTGAAGCGACTTCGTATTCGTTGGTTTATGGGATGGAGGCCGTTCTACCTATCGAAATTAAGGTTCCATCATTTTGAGTACTGGCTGAGTATCAGATAGCTGAAGTGGATTGGCAGCAGAGCAGATTCGAGGAACTTATGCTCTGTGATGAAAGAAGACTGAAAGGACTGTACCATGTTCAAGGTTATCAGCGCAAAATTGCTAGGGCTTTCAACAAGAAAGTTAAGTCCAAAAATTTGAAAGAAGGAGATTTGGTGCTCAAAGATAACCTAGCTCCCATCCTTGACCCTAAGGGAAAGTTCAGACCCAATTGAACTGGTCCTTACATCATCAAATCTATTTGGTCAGGTGGAGCTGTCGTTCTGATGGACCTAGATGGCCTAGAGTTCTCACAGCCAATCAACACGGACAAGTTGAAAAAATATTACCCCTGAGTGGCTCGCTAGACCGAAAACCCGAAAGGGCAACCTAGGCAAAAGTTAGAGCATAGAAAATTTGAAATTACAAAAACTAAGCTCGCAAGGTTGAAAACCCACAAAGGGCGACCTTGGCAAAAGTTAGAGCGCAAAAGGAGAGTGAAAATACTCGAGTGAACCCAAGCCTGAACTACGTAAGGCTTGATTCCCATTTTTGGGATACGTAGGTAACTTCATCCTGAAGTTCAGCCATAAACATTCCCCGATCAACTTTGTCCATTTGATCGTCTCGGTCATCTTTGTCTGTTCAGCATTCAAGAGTTCGGTTGTGATATCCGGCACAGTGCTATTCAAACTAGGGGCAACTTTCCAGTTGCTGGAATCCGGGGTTGTGCATCTCAGTGACAGATCTCAGGCGTGTCCAGTTCTGATCCATATCTGTAGACGTCCCCGAACGCTCCCGGGAGGAACGAGCTCCCGTTCCGTTCATTTTGGGGTCACTACAGCTCAGGACTCTCCAAATTGTCACGGTTCTAAGTCTGAACCAAAGAGTCCAAATCCGGCAAATCGTTTTGAGAAAACAGATTTTTGAAAGAAGTGCCAAACATGGACTGCTTTGCCAGATACAGAGTCGCCACCTAAATATTTTATTTTGGGAAATTTAGGAAACCCTGACTCGGTGCCAAAAGGCCACGCGTTGTCTGTTCAGCATTCAAGAGTTCGGTTGTGATCTCCGGCACAGTGCTATTCAAACTAGGGGCAACTTTCCAGTTGCTGGAATCCGGGGTTGTGCATCTCAGTGACAGATCTCAGGCCAGTCCAGTTCTGATCCATATCGAAAATGGTTTTGAAAAGTTTTAATAAAAGTTGATTTTGCTCAAATTAATCTTTTTACAACTTAGACCATTTTTTGACCCAAACGGAAAATCTTCAGTACCACAACCTTCAATTATACTAATTTCAATACAGAGTTCTCCTGCTCTTGAATACAAATTGAAGTTGCTTTTTATTACATTCATAAAAAAAACTTGAAAGTACTAAAAAAGCATTAAATCCAGGGCATAGATGAGTCAGGTGTTCCTGTGCCCCCTCCCAGAGCTGGTCAAAGGCTCTGATGCCAAGCTGGGCCCAATCTGCGCCTCTTCATTAAGCCAATCTATGCACTCATCAGACAAGATGCAACTGAAAGTGGGAACGGGGGCCAGGAGTTCTCTCGTCCTCCATGCTGTGGCATACTGAGCAAGCCGTAAGCCTCGGATTGGGAATGCAGTAGGGTACTCTATCCCCTCTGGCAGGCAAGTCTGATCATGGCTGAACTGGCGCTGGAACCGGAAAGGAAAGTAGAACACATAGTGAGTTAAGCCAATCAACTGAATCTCGGTCTACCGGGACATACTGTAGCTCATTGCTGGTAGGTTGAGCCAGGGATACCGCCAAGCAATACGAACTGCGGACAAACTGCACATCCAGTTGTACCATCATCCCTCATCAAGGGCATCAACTAGACGTTTTCAGAAAAGGTAGCCACGAGCTGAGTATGCTGGGCAGGAGTCCACAACCTGCAATTTGTCCATCAACCACACCTAGAGAGGGATAAAAAATGAGAGATTAAAGAATAGAGAGATGTATGATGAGAGAAAAGTGAGAAAAGGGTTTTGAGAGAAAAATTGAGCTCGAGGGTCGAGTGATGTGAGCAATATATATGTGAGGAAGGGTGGGAACATTACCTGCAGCAGTAGTGGACTCCCCGCAAATTTGGTCGTTTCCCGGCGATAGAAAGCATCCAAGCCCATCAATGTCTCAGCCAATGTCATGGCAATACAGCTCTTGCCCTCTTTCAAGCCTTGGGCAACTTCGATCAGACGAATGCTAGACCCGCTGAAACCTGAGGCAAGCAAAAAGTGAGATAGCATGCACAAACAAAGGGCATGACGCCGAAAACCTTGCCAATGATGGTCGCCGCGGTCACCGGCATCAGAAAAACGATGAATAAGGCCGAGGATGTCCAATTCTCTGTCGCGGATCAAAGACCGGGCGTCGTGCATAGTGAGCCCACACATTCGTCCTAAGGCTTGGGCGTGACCAAAACGGAGCTAGGGCAAAATTTCCTCATTGCGCTCAGACTCCATCAAAGTTTGGAAATCTTCGAAAGTAGGACACACCTCTTGTCCGCCGAAGCTAAAGACATGTGTTACCGGATTCCAAAACCTTGTCGCGGCATGGAGAAACGGAAGATGTAACAAGGTGCGACCTAAGGTGAATAGTGCATTTATGTCGAAGCCCCAGAAATTCAGCTTTTTCGAGCCATCCAAGTTGGCAATCCAAGTTGTGGGATTTTGGGAAAGAAGCTCTTCCATTTGGCGCAAATCAGTGTTGAAATGAGGAAAACAACGAAGCTGAAGCTTTTGTAGAAGATAAGCAGTTGGGTGGAAGACAGGTGTCAACATTCTGGAGGTCCTTACTAGGTTTGGCCGATCGACCAAGAATAGTGCCGATCGGCTATCCGTTTTGGCTGATCGGCTAAACTATTGGCCGATTCCCATTTTTTTATGGCCGGTAAGGTCTCCCTTTGGCCGATGACCTCTACTTTGGCCCTAAGCTGAAGAAATGTTAAAGCATGTTGAAAAATGGTGACTGACACCACTTCCAATGCCTTCTGATGATGTTTTGCGGACTAGCGCCTGTTACTTCGATTTGTTTATCGAGTTGTTGCACATCTGCTTATCGAGTTGTATTGTACATTCTTTAAGTCGTTGTTTTGCTTATCGAGTTGTATTTGCAGTTGGTTAGCTTATCGAGTTCTTCGTTTTGATTATCAAATTGTTTTTGTTTACTACCTGATTATTACGAGGCAAATGGTTACTTTTCAAACAAAGGTTCAAATCTCTTTTACATTGTTATGAAAGGCGATGTGATGCGATGCATAAAATATAGCACTTTTTTTTAACAAAGTAGCTGTTTCATTCCCATCATGACTTTGGCAAAAAGTACATAGTTTTGAGAAAGTAAAACCTGCCTGAGGCAGTGCAATGTGCTTAAACTACCAGTGAAAAAAAGATAAAACAAAAAGGAAAGAAGGGCAACAGAGTATCTGGATTAATACCGGTGGCCTCCCTTCTTGATCGATGCACCTCCTATGCCCTTGTCCGGGACAATTATGTGGTTTGGCACCTTCATTATTCAAGATAGTGTAAGAAAATGCACTCTTGAACCCTAGTAGGCCTTCGTGTTGACCTCGAGCCGTGTCTTCTATGAGCGATGCTCGGTGCGTGCAGGGAGTGTCCTTTCTCGTATCCTTTTTGTATCTTGCGAATTCCACAAGTCGCTTCAATTATGTTGTATTATGTTGCTTCATTTTGGCTTTAATAAAGCACGCTCATTACGCGTCTTGTTTTGAATTTGCATCTCAACATCATGAGTAACATGCCTTTACCATGCTTCAATTGAATATTCACCCTTTTCGCATCGCTATACCCATAGCATGCGATTTCACGTATGCTTTACTCACACATGTTTGTACCCCTCTTGTTGCATACATTGCATGCGTTGTCGCATTGTGCTTTACTTATATGTGTTCAAGTTCCTATACACATTGCATGCGTTGTCGCATCGTGCTTTACTTATATGTGTTCAAGTTTCTATACACATTGCATGCGTTGTCGCGTCGTGCTTTACTTATATGTGTTCAAATTCCTATACACATTGCATGTGTTGTCGCGTTATGCTTTACTTATATGTGTTCAAGTTCCTATACACATTGCATGCGTTGTCACATTATGCTTTACTTATATGTGTTCAACTTCCTATACACATTGCATGCGTTGTCGCGTTATGCTTTACTTATATGTGTTCAAGTTCCTATACACATTACATGCGTTGTCGCATTATGCCTTACTTATATGTGTTCAAATACCTATTCACATTGCATGCGTTGTCGCGCATGCTTTACTTGCATGTGTTCAATTTCTACTTCACACATTGCATGCATTGTCGCGTATGCTTTACTTACATGTTCAATCTCTACTTCACACATTGCATACGTTTTTACGTATGCTTTACTTACGTGTGTTTATGCACCCTTCTCGCATTGTTACACACATTGCATGTGTTGTCGCGTTATGCTTTACTTACATGTGTTTATGCCTTTCAAGTTCCTATACACATTGCATGCATTGTCGCGTTATGCTTTACTTATATGTGTTCAATTTCTACTTCACACATTGCATGCGTTGTTACGTATGCTTTACTTATATGTGTTCAATTTCTACTTCACACATTGTATGTGTTGTCGCGTTATGCTTTACTTATGTGTTCAAATTCCTATACACATTGCATACGTTGTCGCGTTATGCTTTACTTACACATTGTATGCGTTGTCGCATTATGCTTTACTTATATGTGTTCAAATTCCTATACACATTGCATGCGTTGTCGCGTTATGTTTTACTTATATGTGTTCAAATTCCTATACACATTGTATGCGTTGTCGCGTTATGCTTTACTTATATGTGTTCAAGTTCCTATACACATTGCATGCGTTGTCGCGTTATGCTTTACTTATATGTGTTCAAGTTTCTATACACATTGCATACGTTGTCGCGTACGCTTTACTTATATGTGTTTATGTTTCAAATCGTATTATTATGCACCCCTCTGACCCACATTGTCATGCACCCCCTCGCTTGCGTTGTCACGCACCTTTAAATTGCATTGTTATGCATGTTTCTAACAATTTTATACCTATAAGTTTTCTTTCTCTTGCAGGCACGATATTGTATGTATGGTTCATTTGAAGCTGGCGCGACCAGACGAACCGCACAGGTATTGTATTCTCTGCGTTAAACGTAGCGATAATTACATAATTCACTTGCACCCTTTCTACATTGTAATGTAGTTTGGTTTTTGGCTAGTTTAAGACTGTTGCATGTTATGCTTCGTTACAGCTTTCTTTGCATGATCATAAGTTATGCTCGGCTTTGTGCATTATTCGTGCATTCTTGCCCCTGCCTTCAGGCACATATCTTGCTATCTTGCATGCTTGTCTAAGTTTTCGGCCTTGTCAAAAATGGGTCATCTCTGGGCTTTGACATTCACTCCCGTCATTGTTATGACTTCCGAGTTCTGTCAAAGAAGGGCAACTGTAGACACCCCATTTTTGACCGTCCTCAAGACTTGGACGTCATCGTTGGAACACTCGATGATCATCCATAATCGTGTTCGTTTTGAGTTCCTGAAGGACTCGGCTGAGCGCCTTGCCTTAGGATCTCTCAACCTGACTGTTTTGTCTTTGGTTGTGTACTAAGGACTTGTGTTTTGTGCTTCTGAGTGTGGAAAGTGGCTTGTTAACCCTCCCTGAGACCTATCGGCTAGGACATGGTGCCACTGGCCATGTGTATTTTCTATCGGCTAAGTGTTTAGCCAATCGGCCCCCTCTTGTGGTCGACCGGCCTCTGTTTTGGTCGATCGACCCCTTTTGTGGCCGAGGCCTTTTCTTTGTCTTTTTCAAACTTTGTGCATGCCAGTTGTGCTAGCTGGTGAGCACAAACTCTGCCCTCCATACACGTGTATGGAGGGATTTCACCCTTGTTTGGCTTCCCTTGGAAGCTTTGCAAATTGGATTTTCTATAAAGGGAGGGCCTCCCCTCCCTTTCCAGAGGTTGAAGAACTCCGATATACAACTTATATATCACTCTCTCTCTATATATCTCCCCCTCTCTCTAGGTTGTGTGTGTAATAGTGTCCTAAAGGGGTTTTTTGTTCTTAGTTTTGCACTAAAACACCTAGTGTTACACTATATTTAGGTTACTGAGGGTTTGAGAGGCTCATTTCGGAGTTTTGAGTTGGTTTTTGATCAAAAGGAGGTGCTGAAGTTGCTGTTCTTGAAGTGTTCTTCAAGGGTGAGAACTTACCCTTTTATTCCCCATTTTTGCTTAAAGCTTTAGACCTATTTCCATATTGTTTTGAGCTTAGTGTATAAATGATAAAAATTCTGTATTTTCATGCTTAAGATGTTTCATTAAGGTCATTTTTGTGTTGGGGGTTGTCTAACCCCCCTTTTAGGCCTTGTATGGCCCTTTTTGTACCTTTCTTGTTGAGCTTTGGTACCTTCGTGTATTGGCCTTCTCACCACTGAAATCCAGAGGATTTTCAGTGGTGAAGAAGTAGTTTTAAGGTCTTGTATAGGGGAGGGACACCTCTCTCCCCTTATGGTTCATTTGCTTGCATTTAGGGCTCATAAAGGTAGCATGTGTGCATAGCTTTATTTGACTCCATTTCAGAGGGTATTTGGTGTTAGTTTATCATGTTAGACCTCTGTTCCATGTTGGTTTGATGGCTTATTGCATGCATCATAAACTTGCTTTGTAATCCCCTTTATTGTCATAACATGTATTATGCATTAGGCCTTCATGCTTGCATGTTTCGGCTTCACTTTGTGAAGTTTTTAGTCATGTTTTAACATGTTTAAGTTCTGTTTGGTGTCAATTTGGTCATGCTTGCCATGTTTTATATAGCCTCTTTGCATTTTAGCTTGTTGGCTTCGGGTGTGTGAGTCATTAGCATGCTTCATTTGAGCTATTTCAGTGATTTAGCATCACTTGTCATCATATTTCAGTCCATGTTTTGTGGCCACACACTTGCATTTATCACCTATTCTATACTTTGGAGAGTTGTTGTTTCATGCTCCTTATTCGGACCATTTCATGTGCCTCCATGATTTGGTCTTTGGAAGACCTTCTCATTGGGTTTTGGGTTTGTTTTGGTGTATTATAACTCTGATTTTATTTGCCTAAGTCATGTCATGTTCGGTTGTAAGAGGTGTAGTGCATTTGCCCTTTTGGGCCTTGTATGAGTTTTAACTTCATTTTGGTCTGCCTCGGGACTGTTTTGGTTGCTTTGACCATTTGGGGCTTGGTTGACATAGTCATGGTTCAAGTCCCGTAGCTAGTTTTGAGCTTTAACTCCATTAACATGCCATGTTTGCATTGTGTAGTCGATTTGGCATCATTCTTCATGTGATTTCAGAGTTTATTGTAATGTCATATCCTCATATTTATCACATCTTGCTCATGTTTAACGGTTGTGCATTGTGGCCTAGTTGATGAACCAACATGTGTGCATGTTTATCTTGCATATTGGTGCCTCAGTTTTTGGTATTTTGGCCACTATTTTGGGGCATGGCTAAGGCCTTCCATTTCGGTTTAAGCCCATCCTTGTACATAGTTGCATGTTTGGCATGTTGCATCTTGTTACATCATTTGCATGCTTGCATTATATCATATTTGCATGTTCTTGTTACATTAGCTTAGCTTACATATTAGATCGCATTGCATTGCATCTTGCATGCTTAGCACATTGTACATTTGCATGTGTAGGTTGCATTGCATTTGGCATGCTTTGCTAACTTAGCCTCATATTGCATATTTGAGCCATGTTGCATATTTGAGCCATATCGCATACATGCATTGCACTATGCTTGGTTTGGGGTGTCAAACCAAACATGAGGAATGAGGTGTGTTCGTACTTAAAGTGACGAAATACGTCTCACTCCTCGGTCGCCGACGCTCTTGATCCAAGCATGATAGAGTTCTAGGCATTCATGTGTTTTGTTGCATTCATTTTACATTAACATGCACCTTTGACACCTTTGGCCGTCATGCATTGAAATGCATGATAGGTGACCCGAGGGTCGAGAGCCACACTCCCTTGAGTTTATGGCATGATAAGGAGGGTGGTCATGTATACATTTGGCTTGCAAATTCTATGCCATGCACTGTCTATCCTCTGTTGCAGCAAAACCAGTGTTCTGCAGGAAAAAATGGCCAGCCGACCACTTTTAGTGCCGACCGACCATCAGTGTCCAGCCGGTGATCCAATTTTTGGCCGATGGCTACATCCCCATGGCCGGTGTTGTTCTCTCTTGGCCGATGGCATCCCAAAGTGTGCAGGGGGTGGTTCAGAAGCAACTTTAGGATTTTCACAATTCTTAGAAGTGTAGAACAGTGCAAACAGAGGCAACATGTGGCATGGCAACGGGTTTCCGGGCGAGGCGAACCAAGCATGCATCATCCAATCATTTCGAGGCGAAGCTGCGGCGGCCTTTTGAATTTCATACTTAGTCTATTTTTGTAATTAATTTATCAATTAATTAAGGGTCTGTAATAATTAATTAGTTAGAGTAGTTAATTATTCATTTGATCTGTATTATTCTTTCGGACCCTCCGAGAGAGAGCAATGTTGTAATAAGTGTACGTGTGTGTGATGTATGTCTTCCAACCCCACGTCTTTCTCCCTTTTATTTACTAGCTTATGATGGTTAGTTTTGGGCATGTTTCAATTAGCATCTATACGTTCACATGATTGCATTCATTTATCTGTATTACATGCACCGGGCTCGGCACATCATACTAACTGCATTGTATTTCAATTCCAAGTTGAATACATGTTTTCTGTTGCATTTCATATGTCATGTTTAGAATAGCCGAGCCTATCTTAGTTGCATTTTTGCATGTGTTGCATTAGCCATCTTAACATGAACTAGGATCATGCATTGATTACTAACTAGTTTATGTTTTGGCTTAGAGTACTCGGTGAGTGTTTATGCTTTAGCATCCTTGCATACGTGTAAGTGACTGCCATGATAGCATGCTTACCATGAGGCTATTTGCTTATGTGATATAACTGCCTGAATGTCTATGGGTGAAGGTTGGGTTACTTGAATTTGGACAATTCATTGATTGCGAGTTTTAAAGCCCACTTGAAAGTGGCAAATCACCATGTTTTCTAAGCCCACTTGAGGGTGGAAAATCCACGTCTTAGCCTACTTGCGAGTAGCACCATCAAACCATTTTCAAATAAGCAAACATGAAATGTTTTGTTTCAACTCAGGCGATCTAGTCTATACTTGTATGCTATGTGCATCACATAGTAATTCTAGGCTAATAACTGGAATAAGAGCATAAAATATTTTCAAAACTCGATATCATGGTTAGTAGAGGCCGGTCTTTGATCAGGCGAGCGGGGGTGCTCACGAAATGACCTTCCCCAATCGTACCCAAGTTCCCAAGCCGAGCAAACTTTGGTGATGATAGACACATGGCCTGAGGCAATGAGTCAGGGTTTCCTAAATTCCCCCAAAACAAAATATTTAGGTGGCGACTCTGTATCTGTCAAAGCAGTTCATGTTTGGCATTTCTTTCAAAAATCTGTTTTCAAAACGATTTGCCGGATTTGGACTCTTTGATGATTCATCGGTCTTGCATTGCACCCTGCGAGATTAGATACAGGACCGTGACATTGAGTCCGAACTGTAGTGAGCCCAAAATGAACAGAACAAGATCTCCTCCCGGGACGTTCGGGGACGTCTACACACGGCATCATCATCATCATCATCGTACCTGGTCCACTACCACCTTCTCATTTAACTCCGGCTATGTTGAGTTCCAAGGCCATGACCAAGGCATCTCTGACACTACTTTCTCATCTGACTTCCACTACCTTGCCACTGCCTCTGATGATTCACGACCTCCCTCTAGCAATGCTGCCCTCACTCCGCCTCTCTCCACCACCACGCTCTCTAATTTTTCGATCACCACCTCAGCTTCACGGTCCTTTACCACCTATGGTAAATCGCCTCAAACCCTACTCCATTTTCCTTAAAATCGCCTATGGGAAATCGCCTCAAATCTGACTCTCATACCATTTCTCTCTCTCTCTCTCTCTATATATATATATATAGCTCCTAAATATACATACATACATATATTTTTATCAATATGCATACATACATACATTTTTGTGTGTGTGTGTGTACTTGGATCATCTAAGATCTGAGTTTCACACCAACAAAATCTATTTTCTCTTTTTTCTTTTTTTAATTTTTTTGATGATGTTGATGTTGATATTGATATCGATATTGATGATGATGATGAATAGATACAGTTTTGTAGTGGCTCGGGTCAGAAAACCAGACCCATTTTATTTTTTGTTGGGGCACGGGATTGTCCGAGTGTATCTGTTTGTCTTTAGGTGGTTTGGACCTTTGGTATGTTCGGGCTAGCTTTAGAATAGCAACCCAGGATTTCTGCCTCAGGTAGGTCGTACTTGCGACCACCTTGTTCGTAGCTACGATTATTGAGGGGTAGAAGTCGCGCTCGCTATGGGTCGCGACCAGACTGTGACCACAACATGGGTTCCAGTCTGTTGGCCTAGGAAAAGGTGTGTGGCCTGTGAAGGATTGTGTAGCCCCGTGGTGGTGGCTTGTGACACGCTTGGTCGCGCTCGCGACCATGTTTTCTCTCTATTTGTGGCCGTAATCTATTTTTCTATAAAAGGTGCCAAAAATTGAAAATATCTCATTTTTTAGTTCATTTTCTTTTCTTTCTCTTCCTTTTTGCCATTTTTGGCCTTTTCAAGCTTCCAAGCTTGGTTTTCATCTATTTTTACCCATTTTTATACCCCTAGTTGTACCAAAAAGTAGAGCTTCACGAGGGTTTCCATTTAATCTAAGTGAATTGTCGTTTCGTCGCCGGTGATTTTTGGGTTGTCTCCTCTTTGCATCAAAAGGTAGGGATTTCTTCGCTTCTTTTCAATACTTCATTATAGATATATATGTCATAGTTTTTATTACGTTTAAAAGCATGTTTTTGAGAGATTTTTCAAAAAGCATATAAATGGGTTTAGGGGTTTGAATTTCAGAAGATAAGTTATATATTTTTTAGTCATTTTGGGTGATTTGGGAGATGGCTAAACGTGTTTATGTTGAGAGTGGGGAGAAACCCTAATTTATCATTATGGGTGTAATTAATCATAAAGGGGTAAAGAAGTGGAATAACCGAGTTATGTGTTAAAGAATTGGACTAGTGGTTTCATTGTTAAAATGAGAATTGACTGGGTTATTTGATTAATTTTGCGTTTGAGTTTGATTGTAGTTATGTTTTATGAATTGGGTTTGTTTAAGAAAAAGAGGTTTTGGCTAAGGGTTGGAAATGTTGAGAATTTGATATAACATTTTGATTTTTGGAAATAAAATGACAAGTGTAACTCTTTTGTGAAATGAAATGAGAAATAGTTGTTTTGAAAAGGTGGAATTAGCTAGGGATTTATATTATAAGAGGTGTATTTCTATTTATCTGTTAGATGTTTTGTCCATGGTCATTGGTGGGGGATGGCTTTGTTGTTGTTGAATAGGTTATGTTTATGTATTACACTTGTACAATATTTATGTAGTTTATCATGTTATGCTATTATTGTGATGTTGTTTAGGGATTTGTTTCTCGCCAAGTAAGGCTAGTAAAGCATGACTCCTTGACAGAGGTTCATCTTCCTTCCGATTAGCACCCAATAAAGTGTGAATGGAGGTCTGCTTCTCTCTGGGTAGGGCCGGTAAAGCATGTCCCATTGTAATAGGTTTCTCTCCCTTCTGATTTACTCCCAGTAAAGTGTGACCCTGGGATTGTTCCCCTATGGGTGAGGCCAATAAAGTGTTATGTGGATTTGTATCATTTGTCATCCATGCTGTATACCGGTGGAAATGGAGATGGAAATGGAAATGGAAGTATGTATTACTGTAGACACCCCATTTTTTACTAGCCTTGAAACTTGGGCACTTCCTTTTGAGTTCCCAATGATGAAAATGAGAGATGTTAATCTTTGTAAGTTCCATGGCCAGAATTCTAAAGATCAAGCTTTAAACCCTCCAACGACCTGTTTTGGACAAAATGTTTTTCGACAAAAATGGAAACCTTTTTCGAAAATGACTTTTAGTGGTGCAAGTCCTGACATTACCACAATGTTCTGAGGCTCATATTTTTAAAGCCAAAATGTTATATTTAGAAGTAAATGAGAATGATGAAATCATCTATAATGCATGTTTCTCCTTTCAATTCAGGCTAACCTGCTCTTGTTGATCTAACGATGTGCCCATTGACTGGCCGAACACCAAATGTTGGCTGGCCGCAAAAGCAGTCGGTTGATCACCAAGAAGCTCGGCCAGTTGAATATTTCAGGTACAGAGCATTTTTAGAAAATGTAAGCTTTTTTTTTTGTTTTTTGCTTACCTACCACAAATATCTCAGATAATTCTTACCATTTTCTTTAGAATATGTAGTCAGATTTTAACTAATGACACGAGCTCATAACAAAGGGACTGCAACTTATGCATATTCTAAAGAATCATCATTGCAATGCCTATATCTAAACTCCTAAGGATCTTAGTAAGATCATTATCAACTGCAACAAGAGAATCAAGGATTTGCTAAAGTTGGATTTCTCAATTTCATGATGAAATTGATCTATTATATGACTAATTTGATACACTTTGGTTATTTAAACCATTCATCTAATACAATCAATTGAGAAAATTATCCATGAACAAAACCAACACTACTAAAATATTTTTTGTAACCGCTACAAGCCGTCACAAATACTGAAATACAGTCGCAAAAAACCTTTTGTGACAGCCCATGTGTAGACGCGCTCGAACGCCCCGGGAGGACGAGTCCCCCCCCCCCCCCCCTTCTGTTCGTTTTGGGTTCACTACAGTTCAGGACTCTCAAATTGTCACGGTTCTTAATCTGAACCAAAGAGTCCAAATCCGGCAAATCGTTTTGAGAAAACAGATTTTTAGAAAAGAAGTGCCAAACATGGACTGCTTTGCCAGATACAGAGTCGCCAAGGTAGGAATGGCAACGGGGTGGGGCCGGGGACCACACTTCCCGTCCCTGATCCCCGATAGTGAGAAATTTCCCGTCCTCGTCCCCGATCCCTGACGGGGACCCCGTATCCCCCCGCCCCCGCAAATGCAAGCATACAAGCATGCTATAAGGACTAAAGTTGCCTCGGCTCGGGAGCTAGGGTATGATTGGGGAAGGTCAGCTATGAGCACCCCCTCTCGCCCGATCCGAAGATCGGCCTCTACTAACCGTGATATCCGATTTTGAAAATGTTTATGTGTTCTTATTCCGGTTATTAGCCTAGAATTACTACGTTATGTACATAGCAAACAAGTATAGACCAAATCGCCTGAATTGGAACGAAGCATTGCATATCCGTTTGTTTGAAAAACAGTTTGAAATTTGCTACTCGCAAGTAGGCTAAAGCATAGACTTCAACGAGTTGTTTCAACTCAAACAATCCAACCTTCACCCACAGGCATTCAAGCAGTTTATATCACATAAGCATCTAGCCTCATGGTAATCATGCTATTATGGCAACACTCACACGCATGCGGTATGCTAAAGCATAAATGCTTACCTAGTACTCTGAGCCAAAACAAAAACATGTTAGCAATCAATGCATGATCCAAGTCCATGTTAAGTGGCTAATGCAACGCATACAGAATGTCACTAGAGTAGGCTCGGCTAGTCTATAAGTGATATGTGAAAATGCACAAGTAGCATGTATTCAAGTTAGATTTCAAATACTTATGCAGTTAGTATGATGTACCGAGCCTGCTGCATGCAAGACTTATGAATGATGCACGCATGCTATCATACTGTATGCTAATTGAAACATGCCCTATGCTAACCATCGAAAGCTAGTAAATAAAAGGGAAGAAAGACGTGGGGTTGGGAGACATACACACACTCACGCACACTTATTACACAATTGCCCTCGCTCGAAGGGTCCGAATAAATAATACTAAATTAATTATTACAGAATTTCTAACTAATTAACAAATTAAATGCAGAAAGAAGGTGGCCACAGCCCCGCTTCGGGAAGCGTGGATGATGCATGCTTGACTCGTCTCGCCCGGAAACTCGCTGCCATAGCACTGTTGCCTCCGTTTACACTGCCTTACTCCTCTGAAATTTATGAAAGTCTCCAGAACTGCTCTGAACTTCATTCTGAGTGCAGTGGAGTGCCACCGGCCATAGGAATGAGGTTATCGGCTAAATATTGTGCTCTCGGCCAAAATTCTTTGCCAGTCGGCACTCAACACTACCGGCCAGCCAAATCCTCCTGTTGAAACCTGCAGTTGACAGCAGTAGAGGGCAAGCAGTGTATGGCATGGAATTCTCAAGCAAGTGTGAGCATGGGCACACTCCCTATCATGCAAGGGACTCAAGGGAGCATGACCCTCGACCCTCGGGCCATCAACTATGCATTTTTTATGCATGATGGCCTAAGAGGCCAAGTTAGCAACCTTGATGTAAATGCATGCAACCAAAAGAGATGAATGCCAACACCCTATCATGTTGAGGTCAACGGGATTGACGACCAAGGGTTGAGACGTGTTACATCACTTGGGGTATGAACACTTCTCAATCCTCATACTTGGTTTGACACCCCAAACCAAGCAAAATGTAATGCATGGATGCAATATACAATGCAAAGTGATGCAACTCATGCAAGGTAACATGAACATACTGAGCTAATGCAACATGACACTATCTAATCCTGCAAGTTAGACTAATGCAATATGGACATATCAAGCATACAACAAGACTATGTAACGCCATTAACTAAACAACATGCAAACATGCGAAAATGATACAATGTAAGCATGCAACCAATGCAATGCAACATGCAAGCATGCAAAATATGCAAAGATGGACTTATACTAAAACGAGAGGACCTCAGCCCACCCCCAAAACAGTGGCCTAAGAGGATGCACAAGAGCACAAATGATGCATGCAAGCATGCACACATCAAGGTCCATCACCTAAGCATAAAAGGGGACAACTCTAAACATACTTAAAGACGATATATATGGGCATTAAACCAACATGCTAAGCTCTGAAAATGAATAGAGAATGATGCCAAATCAAACAAAACATGCAAGCAAGGCATGCAACAATGACCAACACTTGACGCCAATAAAGGTGGTCAAACCAAAGCTATGTCAACCAAACCTTAAAGGACCAAAATGACCTAAAACAGTCCCAATGGACTCCAAAACAAGACTAAAGCATACATAGATCATGGTCAAAACACGCCAAGGAATGAGTCCCAAACAAGGGCATTCAAGGCCACAAAAGGGAGCATTACTCAACACCTCCCCCAAGCAAACATGGCATGAATTTTTTAATACAAAACAGAGTTTTAGCATGCAAAAAGGGCCCTCAAAACCCACTGATATGGCAGCCTAATGTGTAAACACATAGGCGTGCACAATGACCATTTCCAAGGCACAAAAGAACAACCCTTCAAAGCATGAAAGAGATGATGAATGCAAGCATACAAGCATGGATTAGGGACTAGAATGGCATGTGAAATGACTCCAAATCAACTGAAACAACCCAACTCAAGCATGCTCATGACTCACACACCCGATGCCAAAATGCCATAATGCAAAGGGGCTATACAAAGCATATCAAACACGACCAAACCAGCACCCAACAGACCTCAATCATGATAAACCATGACCAAAAGCTTCACAAAGCTAGGCAAGAACATGCAAGCATGATGGTCTAATGGCTAGATGCATTTCTAGGCAAAATGGGGGAATACAAAGCAAGTGTATTAAGCATGTAAGGGACCACAAATCTGACCAAAAATAGAGGTAGGATATGCCCAAATAACACCCAAAAACCTCTGAAATAGGGCCAAATACAACCAAGCATACATGCTACCCTTATAAGCCAAAACATGAACAAAAAGAGAGGCCAAGGGAGAGGGGTGTCCCTTCCCTATGCAAGACCTCAAACCCCTTTCTTCACCACTGAAAATCCACTGGATTTCAATGGTGAGAAGGCTAATACACCAAAGAAATCAAGACTTAATAATGGAAGCTCAAAAAGGGGCCAAACAAGGCCTAAGAGGGGGAGGTCGACCCCCAATGCCAAAACAACCTTAATGAGATATCTTAAGCATGCAAATACAAGACTTTTTTCAGTTATACACAAAGTCTAAAACAATGAGCAAGATAGGCAAAAGTCTAGTGCAAGATTGGGGAATCTAAAGTAAAAGAGTTACCCTTGAAGAACCCTTGATGAACAGCAAGTGCAGCCTTCTTCTTTTGATCAAAACCAGTCCAAAACCTCAAGAACAAACCCCCAAAGCCTCTCAAATTCGAAGTATGGTGTAGTAGTGTGTGTTTGTGTGCAAAACTAAGAACAAACACACACTTTAGGCCTTCAAACCACACAAAATGAAGAGAGAGAGGGAGATATAGAGAGAGAGGATGATATGTATCAGATATATATGTGTATAGCTCTGGTTTTTTTGCTCAACCCTAACAAAGGAGGAGGAGAGGCTCTTATATAGACAAGGGAAAGCTTTGAAGCTTCTCAAAGAAGCTAAACAAAAAAAAGTCAAAGGGGGCAAAAGGGGCAAGGCTTCCCGAGGAAGCTAGGACAGCTGGCAAGCTTCTTGAGGAAGCTTTGCCAAAGGGTCAAGCTTCTTGAGGAAGCTTTGACCAAAAGGGGGCAAAAGGGGCAAAACAGCCACATGTATGCCCTGGGGTAGGTTTGGTGCATTCTAGCTGGCAAAGCTGGCATGCACCATGCCTGAAAAAGGTAAAAAGGTGTTACCGGCCAGAAAAGGAGATTACCCGCCAAACAGATAGCCGGCCGGCCATACTGAATGCCAACCGGCCAATGATATAATTCACCAATGGCCGGTAGCCTCAAAACATAGTCGGTGAGCGAGGGCTGCTCGACTTGCTTCTACCCGGATTCATGCCGAACTTTTCCCAGACCAGTTTTCTCCTCTCCTTTCCTCTTTTCTTCAACTCCAAACCCCTAAACAAAGTGTTTTGAAGGATTTGCCTCTCTCCTTGCTGAAGAAATTGAATCTTTGCCCTGCACATCTCTCAACACCGAGCAAACCATCAGTGGTGCCCAAGTCTTAAGGGCGGTCAAAAATGGGGTGTCTACAGTTGCCCCTCTTTGACAGAACTCGAAAGTCATAACAATGACGGGAGTGATTGTCAAAGCCCAGAGATGACCCATTTTTTACCAGGCCGAAGACTTAGACAAGGCAAACAAGCTGCACATAAAGATATGTGCCTGAGGGCAGGGGCAGAATGCAAGACAATGCACAAAACCGAGCATAACTTATAATCATGCAAAGAAAGCTATAACGAAGCATAACATGTGACAGTTTTAAGCTAGCATACACCAAACTACACTACAATGCAGAAAGGATGTAAGAGAATTATGTAATTCTCGATACGTCTTACTCGGAGAATACAGTACCTATCTGGTTCGTCTGGTTGCACCAGCCTCAAATGAACCATACATACAATATTGTGCTTGCAAAAGAAAACAACTCAACAGGCACAAACACATGTAAGTAAAGAACACTTGACAACGTGCACAATGTGTATGAAGAAATTTGAACACATGTAAGTAAAGCATGCGGTCTATGCAAGCAATGTGTATAGAAAGGAACTTGAACACATGTAAGTAAAGCATGTGGTCTACGCAAGCAATGTGTATAAAAACTTTGAAATTGAACAAAGACGAGCTATTCATGATGCTAAAATGCAAAGTACTGCAACACAGTGTGATTGAAAGGATTCGTGAAGTTCACAAGATACATAAAGGATATGGGAAGGGATGTTTCTCGTATGTACAGAGCATCGTTCATAGCAAACACAACTTGAGGTCAACTCGGAGATCTATGAATGTTTCGAAGGCATACTTCCTTGCATTGCCTCGAGAAATGAAGGTGCCAAACCATACAATTGATCCAAACAAAGACGCGAGAGATGTATTGACCACAAGGGAGGGGGTTACCGACATCAATCCTGATACTTTGCTGCCATGCTCCTTCCTTTTGCTTTACTTTCCTTTTTACTGGTAGTCTAAGCACATTGCACTGCCTCAGGCAGATTTTACTTTTCCTCAAAACGGCATATTTTTGCCAAGCATGTGATGGGAATGAAACTGCTATTTTGTTCAAAAAGGTGTTGCATTTGTACATTCTATGCATTGCATCGCATGGCATCACATAACAATGAGATGAGATTCGTTTTGAAAATAGAGCATTCGCATCGTAATAATCAGGTAGTGAGCCAATTTACAACTTGATAAGCAAAACAGAGAGACTCGATATAACCAACCAAGCGTGAGTACAACTCGATAAGAAAATCAAAGACTTGAAAAGAGTGACATACAACTCAATAAGCAAATGTACAACAACTCGATAAGCAAATAGGCGTGACTCCGTAAGAATCGATCACCGGAGGGCATTGGAGGTGGTGGAATTCCCCAATCCTCAGCATAAATAGCTCAGAGAACAAGGAGGAAGACCACTGGCCAGAGATAAAGGCCATCGGCCGTGAGAAATGGCCATCAGCCAAAAACTCTGATCAATCGGCCAAAAGTGGTGGCCGGTCGGCACTATATTTGGCCGGCCGGTCATGAATTGTCAGAATCAGCAGAATGCTGGCATCTGTCCTTCACTCAACCTTATCTTCTACAAAAAGGCCTCAACTTCACGGTTCTTCCCAATTCAACACTAATTTGCCCCAAATGGAAGCGCTTCTTGCCCAAAATCTCACAACTTGGATTAACAACTTGGATGGCTCGGAAAAGCTGAATTTCCGGGGTTTCGGCATAAACGCACTATTCACTCTAAGTCGTACCCCGTTACATTTCCCGTTTCTCCATGCAGCGGCAAGGTTTTGGAATTCGATGACACATGTCTTTAGCTTTAGCGAGCAAGAAGTGTGTCCTACCTTTGAAGATTTCTGAGTTTTACTAGAATCTGAGCGTGACGAGGAGATCCTGCCCCATCTTAATTTTGGCCATGCCTAAACCTTAGGGCGAATGTGTGGACTCACTATGCGTGACACTCGGTCTCTGATTTATGACGGAATGCTGGACATTCCCAGCTTGATCTATCGGTTTTCCGATGCCGGTAACCGCGGCAACCATCATTGGCAAGGCTTCCGGCGACACGCCCTCTGTTTGTGCATGCTATCTCATTTTCTGTTTGCCCCGGGCTTTAGCGGATCTAGCATTCGTCTGATTGAAGTTGCTCAAGGCTTGAAAGAAGAACAGAGCTGCATTGCCATGACGCTGGCCGAGACGCTGATGGGCTTGGATGCTTTCTATCACCGAGAGACGACCAGATTCGCGGGGAGTCCACTACTGCTGCAGGTAATGTTTCCCACCCTTTTCTCACATATACTTTGCTCACATTACTCGGCCCTCAGGCTCGATTTTTCTCACAAAACTCTTTTCTTACTTTTCTCTCATCGTACATCTCTCTATTCTTTATTCTCTCATTTTCTTCATCCCTCCCCAGGTATGGTTGATGGATAAATTGCAGGTTGTGGACTCTTGCTCAGCCTACTCAGCTCGCAGCTACTTCTTTCGACAACGACTAGTCGATGCCCTTGATGAGGGATGGTGGTTCGACTGGATGTGCAATTTGTCTGCAGATCGCATTGCTTGGCGCTGTCCTTGGCTCAATCTCCCGGCAATGAGCTATAGCATGTCCCGGCAGACCGGGATCCAGTTGATTGGTCTGACTCACTGTGTGTTCTACTTTCCGTTCCGGTTCCGGCGCCAGTTTGGTCATGATCAGACTTGCCCACCAGAGGGGATAGAGTATCCTGCTGCATGCCCAGTTCAAGGTGCACAACTTGCCCGGTATGCCACAGCATGGAGGATTAGAGAGCTCCTGGCCCTTGCTCCCACTTTCAGTTGCACCTTATCTGATGAGTGCTTGGATTGGCTCAATGAAGAGGCACAGGATGGGCCCACTTTGGTATCAGAGGCTTCGACCAGCTCTGGGAGGGGGCGCAGGAACATTTGACTTAGCCATGCCCCGGATTTATTGCTTTATTAGAACTTTCAAGTTTTCTTTATGAATGTAATAAAAAGCAACTTCAATTTGTATGCAAAACAAGGGCGCGGGAGGTGCATTGACCACAAGGGGAGGTTACCAGTATCAATTCCGATACTTGCTGCCCTGCTCTTCTTTTTGCTTTACTTTCCTTTTTACTAGTAGTTTGAACACATTGCACTGCCTTAAGCAGGTTTTACCTTTTCAAAAATGTGTATTTTGCAAAACACATGAGGGAAATGAAACAACCATTTTAATCAAAATGATGTTACATTTGTGCTTCCTAAGCATCGCATCGCATGGTATCACATAACAATGTGAATGAAATTGAACTCGGTTGTCAAGAAGCTTGACTAATATAGAGATATATCAATCTGCAGCTCCTCAGAGCTCCCACATCCAGGCATGGGCTGGGGTATGGCCTGGAATGACAGCTGCCAGCTGTCTACAGAAATA